>UCOH01012449.1:0-32016 GCA_900474275.1 Synergus japonicus | reverse complement strand
CGTACTCTCCGCGTTTGATAAAAGATTAGGGAAATTTGATTTGCTCTCGTCAGGTGCTACTGAGAGAGAAAGATCAAACCGACTCAGGTAATGTTCGTTAGGTGCTACTAAGGACATTATTTGATAAACTTTAGACTAGGGAAATATACTAAATATAAATTGCTCTGTTTGCCGAACTGTCAAACTCTCTCCCCGCTTACCGTTTTACCGTTGAGAGGATGACAGGTACCGTTAATTAAAGCAATCCGCCAAGTCTCCTGTATGCTTAGTCTAAAGATCGAATTCCTTGATCTTGTAATATTTGTTAAACAATTACATCGAGTTGAAGTTACAGAAATTATTAAAATACGTCGAGAGATTTACTTTTGTCTTCGTTCCACCCGCTCTCCGGTCCACCCGTTCTCCGCTCTACCCGCTCCCCATTCTACTCGCTCCCCATTCTACTCACTCAACAGTCTACCCGATCGACGTTCTCCGCTACCATAGAGTCTCATTCAGCATTATGTAATTCTCAAAATTTCGCTCCGCGCTGATTCACTTTTTTTTATGTACAGCGAGTTATACTCGATTCATACTTTAAATTGTAACTTTTTATTCAGACGTAATACGATACTCTGTTATATCTAATTCCATTACACCAAATATTTATAATTTTGTAAATATAAATATTAAGTTAAATAAATATATTTTTGTTAAACAAACTTATCAGATCTGTTTTTATTGCCTCTAAACCTCACCCTGGCTAGACTGAAGCGTCCGCTGAGGCAATAATTATCCACACCCAAAAACAGACTGCTACATACTGATTAAATAAAGTTATATTATATCATATTATAGTCAATCTCTCCTTATGACCTTAAAATTTTAGCTCGCGCTAGCCGGCACACAATCTATGATAAAGAATTTTAAAGGCGGGGGAGATTGCGCTGGGAGCTAAAGTACACAGTACTGTAGTCAAAAGTGGGCACTACCCTAAAAAGATAATTAAGTTCAATTGCGTTTGATTTTTTTACGTCAGTTTGTCTAAGTTTGCTATGTGTTTCGTTACGCATTACAAAAATTTCAATGGATAAGAATTTAAAGTTTAAAGAGCAATATGAACTGATGCACAAAGTAAAATTAGGTTGCATTAAAACATTTGATTTTGTAGAAATATGATTTCTATGAAATAACATGTAGATTTAGGAAGCATATCACGGCAACTTCAGATCATGCTCAAAAAGTGACCTATTGGGAGAATTGAATGTACACTGGATCCGCGATTTCAATCCCCTAGAATGCTAACTTCCTTAGAAGTTAGGTTCGCTCTCAAATTCCAGTGTATTTGAAATAAAGACTTACCTGGAGAAAACTTATAGTCATAAGAATTAAACTATAAGATGAAATGCCGCCTGTAAAAACTTCATTAAGGTCACGTTGCAGTAAAAACTGTTTGAGTACCATGACTAATTTGTCTAAAACTGGGAAACGACGCTTGAAGGACTTGATCAATTCTGCAGATTTGACCCCATTGTTCATGTTGAAACTGATGTCGACTTTTATTTCAGTTTCCTTGTCAGTAAGTTTAACGATTGGGACACTAGCTTTATCCAATACTTTGATAGACGAGGGTTCAGCTATATTTTGATCTAGTAGAGCTCGCTCAAGCGTCCGAAGTGGCAAGTCTGACCACATTCCAATTACAACCAGATCAACATCACTAAAAATAACAAATTTTTTTTAAAAATCTATCTATTTTAAATAAATATAAATAACGCGTACGGTTATAGTTTCTTATTACATTATTACGCTCTCATTTTATCATTTTTGCTTCCTCATAGAGGAAGCTTTTGATGAAATTTTGCATAGTTATTGCACTATATACCTAGTTGAATTTCTTATAAGGGTTTAACAAAATAATTAATTTCAAAAGTTTTATGTACTTTTATAACTGGTGTAAGGGAAATGAAGATTCCTTTCATTGAGACGAATCGATTGACCTATATGATTAATGCAATTTCATTAAGAAATAAGGGTGTTATGGTTAATTGTATTTTTTAAAATTAATTTCTCGAATATAACTTTTCAAATAATAAAACTTTAAAGCTGGTCTAAGGAAAAGAAGATTCCTTATATCCAGACGAATCGATTGACCTATAAGATTAATTCATTTCATTGAAAAATAAGAAATTTATGCTTTATTGTAATTTTCGAAAATTAATGTTTCCAATAAAAGTGCTCAAGTAACACAGGCACACAACACAAAAAGTGGTCAAATTTAAGTCAAATTTAAGGACATTTGAAGGTCAAATCGACAAAAAAATCGATTGACAGAAGGTGATTATCATTTCTATGGTTTTAACGGACGCTAAATCCGAATCTGGAATCCGTTTGATTCCATCATATTTGCATCAAGGTCAATTCAGGGTCAAATTTTCTAAATGTGAAAAAAGTGAATTTTTCACTGCAAATTCTGAACGAGCGGAAAATTTCACGTCCAGATATGGTATTCATTTTGCTTCCTCATAGAGGAAGCTATGTAATGGTGACAAAATCCAGTTTCCTAAAAAAGGTTTTTTTGAACATATTTCAAGGGCAATATATCTAATATGATGATTTGAAAAGATGTCCGGATGTATGTATGTATGTATGTGTGTCACGATCCAGCAATTTCTTGAAAACGCGTAGAGATAAATTGATGAAATTTTGCATAGTTATTCCACTATATACCTAGTTGAATTTCTTACAAGGGTTTCACAAAATATTTAATTTTAAAAGTTTTATGTACTTTTATAATTTTCGTAAAATTCATTTTTCCACTATAACTCCTCAAATATTGAAAATTTAAAGCTGGTGTAAGGGAAATGAAGATTCCTTTCATCGAGACGAATCAATTGACCTGTATGATTAATGCATTTCATTAAAAAATAAGGAAGTTATGTTTATTTATAATTTTGAAAGTTATTTTTTCACTCTATGTTTTAAAATAATCAAAATTTTGAGTTGACGTAAGGAAAATAAATATTCTTTATGTCGAGACGAATCGATTGATCTGTATGATTAATGCATTTAATTGACAAATAAGAAAGTTATGCTTTATTGTAATTTTCGGAAATGAATTTTTTTGAATATAACTTCTCAAATAATCAAAATATAATGCTGATGTAAAAAATACTTAATGCTTCCTCTATGAGGAAGCAAATCAAATTTGCTTACAGGAAGCAAAGTGCTCATTGAAAGAGTACAAAAGTTGATACAACTTGACAGCTAGTTTATTTTTATGATGATCCTAAAGATCATTTCAAGGTCAATTTAAGTTAGTAACTTGATAGTTCAAATGACGATTGCAAAAATACGAAAATGCGTCTTCGTGGAACTTAACTAGTTTTCATACGTTTTGAAGGTCGCTGAGTCCAAATTCGAGGTCCATTAGACCACAGCACGTCAGGGTCAAGGATATTTGAAGGTCAATCAACTCGTTTGAGAGGCGATGTCTAGTATTTCTATGATTTTGAGGGTCGCTCTATCTGGATACGGTCTCAGAATTGCCACAAACCTGTCACCCCGATCACAAACGATATGTACATAGTTTGTGAAACTTCTGTCCAGACACATATATCGAACTAGCCGTGCATTACCTTCATAGAGATGAAGGTACTCCAAGATGCAAACAGCGTGTTTGTAATGAACAGAACACCAATGGAAAGTCTGCGGCGATCTTAAAATTGCAACTCTGATTCTGGGACAACAATCAGGCTTTACAAAAAATCCGTTTCTTATGTCTCTGGCATAGTAGAGACAGAAAGAATCACTACGTACAAAAAGAGTGGCCAAGAAAAACAGAATTCCATCCAGGGGCCAAAACCTCACCCGCGAACCTTTAGTAGATCCATCAAACATTCTGCTTCCACCCCTTCATATCAAACCTGGTCTCATGAAGCAGTTCGTCAAAACTCTGGACAAGGATGGTGAATGTTTCGGAATCTTAGGGCAGAAGTTTCCGCGCATAAGCGATGCCAAACTAAAAGAAGGTATCTTTGATGGTCCGCAAATTCGCACTTTGTTCACAGATGACAAATTTGTCACAAAAATGAATCGTGACGAAATAGATGCATGGGTCAGTTTCCCAAAAATCTCAGAGAATTTCTTAGGAAATTAGAATATTAAGGAAATGGAATTTCGGTATCAAGGAAAGTAGGATGTAAACATGACGGCAAATTTTTGTTGGATGCTTAAGAGGGACACCGAGATAAAGACGCAAAAGAGGAAGAGATATCCGTTACATATATATTTTGAGGACAAAAGGGGTCTCGGTGAGGATACAGATTTCCTTCGACGTTGTTTTCCAGCTGATTTCCGTGGTGGAGCTTGAGGAAAAGACCTGACGTCTTATGGGGTAACCCTTAACGTGTTTAATCCATTCGTACTTGGAATTGGGTTCTGAATAGACGAAGCGATCAAGGGGTTTGGAGTGGGAGTTGCCATAACCTCTGGTGAAATCAACCCTTCTTGACTGATAGTAGATGGAGAACCCAAGTCTTTCAGGGAATCTTGAACTTCCCGTTGTTCCACTGGATCAGGACGATCCGTTACAGCAACAGGACTGAATACTTACTCTGGAAATATATTTCGATTGAAAGGATAAATCCCAGTGTAACGGAAACCAGCGATGATGTTTGCAGGGCTGAGTGCTGAATTGTAGACCTGACCAACAATGCCAGGAATATCATAAATCGTTATAGGTTTTCCAGGGTTATTCATCATCCACCCAGTGCAGGCAGAATTGGCGAATCTCTTCAGTGGCCCAAAAACAGGTGCTCGCAGATGATGCGAGCAATGCGACGGAAATGAGAGCATCACAATGCCAGAACTTTTGGCGAAATTCAGAGCATTGACGCTCAAATGCGAACCATGATTATCCAGTAGGAAGAGACAAAGAGAGTCTGAAGTCGCTTTGGCATATTTTTGGAAGTGGGTTAAACATTTGAGGAAGTCATCTTCCTGCATCCATCCAGACTTGTTGGCTGAACTATCCGAACCCACGGGCGCACCAAGAAGAAAATGCTATTTCATATGAACCCTGGGGAAGACGAAAAATGGAGGGATGAAATTCCGTAAAGCAGAAACAGATGTTACCATAGTGACCAATGTTCCTCTTTCGGCAGAAGTAATGCTTCCCACTTGTCTTTCTCCCTTCCGAGTGACGACTTTATCAGGTCTGTGAACCGTTGTCAAGCCGGTTTCATCCATGTTCCAAATATTATTCGGCTCGAAGTGATAGCGTTCCATCACTTTGGCCAAGTTGTCAAAAAATAAATCAACGTTAGGTCTGTTGAATGACGAGGTTCTTGCAATGCTTATGGCTTGAGGCGTTCGAATAGAGAGCCTCGGATGTCGCTTCATGAAGCAGGAGAACCAATCTTGTCCAGCTTTATGTCCTGCCATCCAACTTTGGAGAATATCTTTTCCATTTGCCAAAGCGACATCATATGCAAGACATATGCAAGAACAGTTATTTCATCATTGAGAACTTCCTCAACGTCGATTTTCTTTACATATCTTTGTAGAGTCTTATAGTTGAGACCCGATTCCCGTGCAGCTTTCCTAATGGAGTGTCCCTTCATCCTCACGCACCTTACTGCCGCCAGGATGTCTTGAGGAGTGCCTTCCCCGCGGCTGGTTTTCTTTTTATAATTTCGGATCATTAAGCTAAAAATTAAGATACAGTAATCTGAAGTTTTCCCCATAATAATGTCCAATTTAAATAAAGAATTCAAAATCTAAGAATTTGTAGAGCTACGTGTAAATTATCATGTAGTTCGAATTATGGTGGAAAAAGAAAATATTCCTGTACGATTTTAAAAAATAATTCACATCGGGGCAAGATATCACACTTTAAATATTCGGACAAACTGCCCCAGAGCTGTGTAACTTGTTGCCCCATTTCGCCATGTTGAAACATTGGAGTTTGCAGAGCACCCGAGTTGACGAATGAGAAATTTCCTCAGAGGTAATTAAACGTTGAAAGAGGCTTCATCGAATAATCCTACTCCCATTGTTCTATCATCATCACTCCGAACTGGGGAGGTGCGAAAAAGATGGAGTAAATAGTATTTTTTCAACTTACAAAATTTTATCTTGATGCCTCTTCAAGGAAAGTAAACGGACACGTACGTGTCACCCAGAAAAGTTCGTTGGAACTACCGCGATCACACGAGACCCGTCTCCTCTTCCCTCAAACCCCGGGGACTTCTTGTCCCGGTCTCCCCTAATCAAAATTTAATGCTGATGAAAATAATACTTAATACTTCCTCTATGAGGAAGCAAATCATATTTGCTTACGGGAAGCAAAGTGCTCATTGAATTAGTGCAAAATTTGATACAACTTGACAGCTAGTTTTATTACATTCTCATCAGAGAAGGTATTAGATTTGTGTAAAATTTGACAAACCCAGTTTTTGTCAAATGTCCACGTTTTGGGACCTCCTGAATCCGAAAAACATGTTTTTACCAATGTGTCTGTCTGTCTGTGTCTGTAGATTTTTAATTTGTCAGCACGATAACTTTCGAAAGAATTGACCGATTGGATTGTCCTTTGGTATACTCTTTTAGTGTCCTAAAATGAAGGTCAATGATCAGCCATTTTGGATCAAAATTCAAAAAGTTGGAGCATTTTGAATAATTTTGAAACCACTTGTTTTTTAATTTGAAAATTCTAATATTGGATAAGATCGAAGTTCCCAAGTCTTGAGCTTAAATTGACGCAAGAATAATATACAAAAATCTAAGAGAGGTTTCAGAAAAAGCTGTAGTTATAGTGACCACATTTTCACTATCAATAAAAAATTCACGATAAATTTTAAGAGAAGAAAACTATTTGCTCTACTTGTAGATTTTCGAAGTGCCATCAGATGTACTGTTACGGAGTTACATAAAACCCCTCATCATTTAGAAGTATAAATAACCCTAGTGGTCACACGACTGAGCGGAAGACACTACCGCTGCCAGCTGAGTGGAGGTTCAAGACGGACGCATCTCATGCCATCGCATCGCCTGAAGTCGCTGCCATTGTTGCCAGAATTTATCTCTCCTAACCAGGATTGCTGTTTCTGTTTGTCAGCTAATCTCTTGCACCCGGTTTACCTTTAAACGATTTTGATCTTCTCGTTGCTGTATCAAGGTGGGTCATGTAACCTCTCTTTAGCATGGGAAAAAATGAAAAATATGTCTTAAAAAATCATTCAAAAATCATCTTCAAAATCACATTCTCATACACACGTCGCACTTCGCGCACTGTGTTGCACGCTTCGCGCGCTTGCACCCTTCGGGACGCTTACACCTATTTTTATTTAAATTACTACAAAATGGAATGGAATCATTGAAATATAGAAATGGACTGCGGGACAGTGTAGGAAAGCGCGTGATAATACGTCAGAGAGAGAAGTTGCAAGGGGGTGTAGTTTTGTCTCTTTCTCGCTGAAGCTAATTGGCTGAGTTCCACCAAGCTCCACCCACCGAAAATGCTCTCAACCAAATAGCTTCGGCGAGAAAGGGACAAATATACACCCCTTTGCAACTTCTCTCTCTAATGCATTATCACGCGCTTTCCTACAGTGTCCCGCAGTCCATTTCTATAAGTCAATGACTGGAATGCAAACAAAATCTAATTTACTTAAGGTTCTATCGACCTTAAGGAGTACATTCTCATCAGGGCACTCGCGCTTCGCGCTCGATATTTCATTTAAACCTCGCGCTTCGCGCTCGACTCTGTTTAACAATATTTTTCATGATTAAAACCAAGGTGATTTTTCTTAGATTATAACTCCTGTTTTTGGTTGCGGATAAGTCTGTGGATTAGATAAGAGCGGGAAATATTGTATTAAATATTTTCGAAAATATTTAACTATGTGCCCGGATGAATTTTTTTTCTAGGCTTCAAGCTTTGGATTGTTGTCACAACACCCATTGAAATACAACCAGGCAGTAAATCATTTCTGATAAAATAAGAAGACTTTGAGAATATTTTTCGATCTTCTCCTTCAAGAAAATGATCATTTTTCAAACATATTGAACTCTGTGTCCAGATGAAATTTTTTTGTAGACTTCAAGCGTTGGATTGTTCTCACAACACCACACCAAACATACTCAAGAATTACAAATCATTTCTGATAACATGTGAAGAGTCTGTGAATATTTTTCGATCTTCTCCTTCAAGCAAATGATCTGTTCTCGAAAATATTGAACTCTGTGTCGAAAAATATTCACAGACTCTTCAAATCTTATCAGAAATTATTGCGACTTTCTAAATATGTTTGGGAGGGTGTTGTGATAATAATATAAGGCTTGAAGTCTACAAAAAGATTTCATCTGGACACAGAGTTCAATATTTTCGAAAAATGATCATTTTCTTGAAGGAGAAGATTGAAAAATATTATCCGTATTATAAAAATACGGATGTATTATAAAGATGTATTATAAAAATATTATAATAAATCTTATCCGAAATGATTGTTACTGTCTGGGTGTGTTTGGGGGTGTATTCTGATAATAACCTACAGCTTAAAGTCTACAAAAAAAAATTCATCCGTGCACAGAGTTCACTATTTTCAGAAAATGATCATTTTCTTGAGGGAGAAGATCGAGAAATATTTACAGAGACTTCACTTTTTATCCGAAATGATTGTTACTGTCTGGGTGTGTTGGGGGGGGGGGTGTTGTAATAACAACCTACATCTTAAAGTCTACAAAAAAAAATCATATGGGCACAGAGTTCAACATTTTCGAAAATATTTAATACAATATTTCTCGCTTTTATCTAAACCAGAGATTTATCCGCAGTCAAAAACAGGAGTTACAATCTAAAAAAAATCACCTTGACCTTTAAAGGACCTTGAAAATTGACCTGAATGTCATGATGATCAAGGTGATGTACATCTTAACATTTCATCGACTGGTCTGAAGCATCTGGAATGTTTGTTTACCAGAGTTGTCAGATTGAGCTACTAATCGCCCAAATTCGCATTGAGTAGCCCAAAATCTGGCTACACTATTGTTTACCCCGAAAAGCCAAGACAATTCAGAAAAAGGACATCTGATGATCCTTTCTCCGACATTTGACCTTTCCAAGGTCACAAAAACCATTTTTCACCAGTCATTTTTGACGTAAAATTTCCCGCTCTTTTCAAATCTGCAGTCAAAAATAGGGGTTCTCATTTAAGAAAAGTGTCTTTATTCCATTTGACTTTGCAAATTGACATCAAGGTCAACATTGATGGTACAGTCAAATGTCCCCCTCGGTCCTGGTCAACCTTTGTCGGAACCATTCTTTAATAGATAAAGTATTTTAGCAGATATTTGGAGAGATAGATTAAAGTAACTCACCCTGTATGCATTTGATTGTGATTTTTAATAATGTGCCTATAAATTCCACAATAATCCGGAGTGCCGAATGACCTAAAGCCTAGTCTTTTGATCTTATTAACTTCTGTATAATGTTATTGCTTTAAATTTAAAATTCACAAAGACCCTCTCCCTTTCCCTTTAATTCAATTCAACCCGGAACCAAAACCCCCTTTTTCCTTTAAATTCAACCAGATCCTAACTTTTTTTTTTTTTTGAATATCTAAACCATTTTAATGTTTTATTTTGTATTGATTGTTTCTTTTGCTTCCTCATAAGGGAAGCTTTGTTTTCGATACATTTTCTAATATTTTTAAAATTGTTTAATTAAACTTTTCTTACGTGAAAAATGTCTAATACAATAATTTAATCAATTGTCCGGATGTATGTGTGTATGTGTGGATGAGTGTATGGATGTCGCCATTTTTTGTCACCCTATTAAACTTAAAGGCAGTTTTAGATAAATTGATGAAATTTGTAGGGTATATTGGCACCACCATTATCTCAAAACGCGCCAAAGGATTTTAATATTTTTAATATTTTTATGTAGATTTTTAATTTAAAAAAAATTTTTTTTTCGACTATAACTTTTTAAATAATGAAAATTCAAAACTTATGTAAAGGAAAGAAAGATTCCTTGCGTCAAAACAAATTTATTGACCTGTATGATTAATGAATTTTATTGAATTTTAAGAAAATTATGATTATTTTTAATTTTTTAAATCTATGAGGAAGCAAATTTATTTGCAATATTATCATAATGAGGAAGCAAAGTGCTCAAAAATGAGTACAAAAAAATATAAATATAGTTAAATGGAACACCCGAGATCGAATTCACAGCTAGTTTTAAACAATTTACGGTTAAAAAAAAGGTGAAAAATTTTCAAGTCGGCCATTTTGAATTTATTTATTTTTTTCGGATTTAAATTATTTTGGTTCATGCGATAGCGACATATGTGTAAAATAACAGATCCAAATTTTAGCCCGAACGGACCAATAGTTTTTAAGCACGCCAGTTTTTAAGACGGGTAACTTCCGGCAGCCATATCAACCAGATTTATTGTTAAAAAAAAAAAATTTCATCACGCATGCACGGAATATGCCATATTTCACATCTGTTTTCCGTGCGCATTGTGGCATTTTGCGCACGCCGTGCGAATAGCGTGCGTTCTACAAAGATCGCACGCTGCTCCGTGTTTTAGAAGAAATATCGTACGTTCCGTCATGTTTTAGTAAAAAAAATCGCACGCTTCGTCGTGTTTTTACGAAACAAACGCACCTAACCTGAAACCTGCTGTGGGGACCTAACGCCCTCTCTTATGAGTCTCATGTACTACATTTTTCTCGATAGAAATTTTGAACGTTATCATCTTCAAAGTGCCAAAAACAGTTTGTTTTGTGTCGTGGATGCAACACTTAAGTATAAAAAAATGACAAATAATATTCATATGATTAATATGAATATTCATATTGATTATATGTAATCAGAGAGATACTGAGTGTAAACATGCCCAGAGGAGACCCAACTATTAGTATAGTTGCGCTTGGGTGGCCAAATTGTGTATCAAGGTCCGAAAGTAGCACAGAAATGAACCAAAATGTTACCTGGCTAGACCTTGCTGAAATCGTGGACCTTGTGTACAGAGTCCCTCACGCACACAGACGAACGATTTTTTGCCGTCCTGGTCGTTTAGTCTCACTGAAGAAACTATATGAATGCATCTTGGAGTGAACCGAGATATTCAATGAAACGCGTTTATACATTCGGGATTTTGATCTTTCGGTAAAAAAAAATTTTCCAGAAACGAGATTTTCATGTTTTACAAGTTTTTCATATTCCTCGACGCTTAAAAATATTAGTTTTATTTTTATTCTAGGTATTCATTGCATTATTGAAATGTTAAGATCTTCATAGATTTTAAAACCAGATTAAAACTGAAAATATATCTCGAATTAAGGTGCCGACCCATGTTGGCAGAAAACGTCGGCGTAAAGCATAAATTCATGAGAGTGAAAGAGGCAAACAGATCTGTCTTACTCGGTCACTCTCACGAGTTTCTGCTTTACGCCGACGTTTTCTGTCGACATGGGACTGCACCTTTACGCCGACGTTTTGGCTTCGCTCGTGCGCCAACGGCGCCCGCGTGCGCAATATGCAACTATACTCCACTTATTACACAATGTACTATTTTAATAGTGTTTTATATCTATAATCATGTATGAAAAGTTAGGATCTGTAATATAAATTTTAATTTGATAAGAAAATTCTTTAAAAAAAGGTGAAAACTTTAGTACTAAAGCCTTAAGAAAAACTTTGGGTTTTTGTTCCAACTATTACAGTTTTCCAGAAATTTGTCCGCCCGCGGAGCATCTTTCCAAAAACACTTTTCCGGAGATTACTTGTATCGCCGCCATTTTATATGAAAAAAATAATAACAAATTTTTCTCATACTTTAATATATATTAAATTAACCCTCTAAAAAAAATTCTATTCCTTTTCTCATACTCCCAAAATAATTTGTCAAAGTTAGGCTTCTTTTTTGGCCGCGAGAATGGTGTTACCCCTTAAAAGATTCAAAGAACTAGCCGATAGAAAGGAGGTAAAATATAACTGGGGCCTGCAAGTGAAAAATCTCTATGGAAGAATCGGTGCTGATGATGTCTGGAACAGTCTCTCAGCAGATATTCTAGAAAAGAAAAAAGTGTCTGTGATTTCTGAATACGAAAATATGTTTTATCAAAAAGATTTCCAGAGAATCCAGACGTCCTCATCACTGCAAATCTATCCACATCTCAGGATATGTAAGGGCCTCCAACAATATTTAAGACAAAGAATTTATTTAAACCTTTTAAGAATAGAAACTCAGGTTCGATTATTAAATGTATATCTGTAGCTGCAAAGAGCGTCAATCAATAGCGATGAATACCATATTTTTATTGAATAAAAAGCGTTTCAAGAAGAAATACGAATGTAAACTGCAAGTCCCAATCTGAAAAGATCCATTGCTATCTTCTGAGAAATTGGGTTCGCTCCCAAATATAGACAGATGAGGCGAGCACGGCCAGTACATAGGCCAGGAAAGCAATGAAAAAGAGTGTGCACCTTGCGGACAAAAAATTATTATTGGTAAAAGGCCATTTTTCTTCAGAATAAATGAAAAACTTGAGAAACTTATCAAAAAACAAATTGGTAAAGGTTACGATAAAGAAGATAAAAGATTCTTAGTGAGTATTTGTATTACTTGCTCAAGTACACTCGACACCCGAGCGGTGCCGTCGATCGGGAGATGAGTGTAGTACAAATACTCACTGGGAATCTCGAGGGAAACCTTTCATCTTCTTTATCGTGACCTTTATATTGATAAAGGTTACGATAAGTGTTTTTTGATAAGTTTCTCAAGTTTTTCATTTATTCTGAAGAAAAATGACTTTTTATAAATAATAATTTTTTGTCCGCAAGGTGCACACTTATTTTTCTTACTTTTCTCATGACTTAACATATGGTTTCGATGTATTGGCACCCGTGTAGAAATTTTTATGTGGGCCGGGCGGACCTAGATCGAGGAATTTGGCCCCGATTGGGGGATTTTTAATCGGATATGAAATGCATGGCCCGACCGAGTTCAGACCTGGCCGTCCGAATTCCGGTTGTGACTCGGTCGGGCAGTATGTTTCATCACCGGTTTAAGCCAGATCTGGAAATTTCTACACAAGCATCTTATAAAACTTTTTGAATAAACATCTACTTAAAAATGAATAGTAATACTAATAACTTTGATAGTCATCGTTTTAATTCACGTGCGCAAAACAGCCTGCCTATAAGAGATCAAGAAATCGATTATACGTACAGGAATTCGAGTTTTTTTTACTAATAGTTCAAAATTTTCCACGCCTAACAATACGTTGTAGTACGATAAGATAATTCGAATCGGATTTATTAATTTTATGAAAGTATATAAATAAGTAATTGAAGCTTAGGGAAATAAAAATAATTTTTTGGCGCTTATTTTATTTAAGGACATGTATTACTTACCCGATCCCTACCTTATCGAAATTTTGTCTCTGTAATGCTACGTCTACATTTATTGAGATATCAAATTGAAAATTTCTAAAATTAAAGAAAATATGCTAATGTATGTTTGTCTGGTCTTAAATTTTTGTAAAAATAAAAAAAAATTTTTTGAAAAAATTTTGTTTTTTTAAATGTCAATATTTAAGACCAGACAAACGTACCTTAAGGTTTTAGCTTCAAATATAGAAATTTTCAATGTGGTATCTCAATAAATGTAGACGTAGCGTTATAGAGAAAAAAATGTCGGTAAGGTAGGGATCGGTAAGTAATACATGCCCTTAAGGATCAGATACGATTTCGAAACTATGGTTTTTCATCACTACAGGCACTATGGTAAAGACTCCCACACTTACTTTTAAACGTCATTTTAGACAAACTTTTTTTTCGTTCGGGACACCTGTTAGCAAGAAAAAATTTCCAGTGGCAAAATTATTCAAACAGAAATAAAGAAGTTTTCTGGAAAATATTACTTCGATTGATTCAGCAATTAAACCTTTAAGGCACAGCGTATCATATATGATACACTAACATTTTTTCAGTTTTTTATACATACCGCGACCGTTTTCAGTTCTATGGCTGAAAAAAATGTGCGCCTCATAAGGAAACACACTCATTTGGAACTGCTTATTTTTCGCTCATATTGCACAATATACAATTTGAGATTGTTTTATTTGTCGAATATTTTCTCCAATATTCTCTAAAAATTTTCTTATTGGTCACTATTACATATAATTTTTTCATACAAATCACGTTTTTTTCATCACATACTTTAAAGAAAAAAAAAATGCTTCATATTTTTCTTTCGATCTTTATAACTCGTATAAAAATTCGTTTTCAGGGTTAACGTTTCAAGAATTTTCATGTCACATGGGTAAGAAGGTGTGATGTCAATTGTGGCTTTATAGGTGCAGTAAAATCTTATTTACACTTTATTCAGCTATCAACAACCACAGTTTCGTTTGTTGAATATTCTGAAAAAATTTTTGCTGTATATTGCCAGGCCCGAATTGATATCATAGATTGATACTCTTGAAAACACAATATTTTTTTACACGAATTACGGATGAGGAAAGAAGAATAAAAAGGAATTCCAAGTAATTTGTATTTAGAAGAAACTGTGGAATTTAAAGGGATACCAGAAGATTCCTTGGAATTCTATTATGAGTCAATCGCTTTTTTAAATGGATTTTATGGAATTTTAAGTAATTACAAATGTTGATTTTAAAGGGTTTTAATGATTGTTGTGAAATTTGTTACATATAAGGGCCATGGAATTTGAAAGTAACAATTGACAACAAACTGTCAAAGACTGTCAAAATTTGTGGAAAGACAATTCTATCAGCTTGATCTTAGCGTATGCATGGACATAGGAATAGAGGGGACTAGCTCTGCCAGCGCGGGGTTGAAGAAGGGGGGGGGGGGGGTCCGCCATTTTTTATGTGCAGCAACCAACGGCTGATGCACCAATAGAGGCAGTCGGAAGTGGTTCACATATAAAATGGCGATTCCAAAAATCTAATAGTGGGGTGAAGGTGGCTCTCCTCCCTCAGTGGTTTACTACCCCTCGCACGATTGAGAAAGATAGGGCTAGTCCTCTCTATTCCTATGTCCATGAGCGTGAGATCTTGAAGGCACAAAAGGTCCAAATTCAATTTTTTTGGTAGCAAATAAAAGAAAGAAACTTTGAACAAACCTCGGTTACTATCTAGTTTTTCGAAAAGCTACTTTAATTGATCTAAACGAGCACGAGATTATTTCATGCTAAAAACGGCGGAAATTTTAACTTTCATGATGGAAGAAACTAAATATTGACAGCTGCGACAAGCTGCGAGGTGACTCATAGTCACTGAGACTGAGCAACATGGAGGCTATACTGTGATGAGCTCGCTCGGCGATACAATAGTTTGACGGGAATGATTTAAATTGCAATAGAAAAGACAATTTGCGATTTTAAGATTCATTCGATGCTATAAATTACAAATGATAAGTATATTGTTATCTGTCATGCACTTAGCTTATTCGTTGCACCATCTACCGTTACTTATTTGTATATGTGCACTTTACTATTAAAAATTAATTATTAAAAAAATGAATCACTACTTTTAGTGACAATTATACAATACATTTATAATACTAAAATAATGTAAACCTGTCAAGAATCGAATGAATCTTCAAATAGCAAATTATCTTTTCTATTGCAATTCAAATCATTCCCGCCAAATTACTCTATTGCCGAGCGAGCTCAGCACAGTACAGCCTCCATGCCACTCAGTCTCAGTGACTATCAGTCACCTCGCAGCTTGTCGCAGCTGTCAATATTTAGTTTCTTCCATCATGGAAGTTAAAATTTCCATCGTTTTTAGCATGAAATAATCTCGGGCTCGTTTAGAACAATCAAAGTAGTTTTTCGAAAAACTGGATAGTAACCGAGGTTTGTTAAAGATTTCTTTCTTTTATTTGCTACCAAAAAATTGAAATTGTACGCTTTGTGCCTTCAAGATCTCACGCTAAAATCAAACTGAAAAGTTGACAGAACTAGATAGGCGCGGAACAACGATCTCAAAACAGTGGGTTTCTGGAGCCACTCTACACATTAAAACTAAATAAAAAAAGAAAAAACAAGAAATCCCAACCCCAAAAAAGTGCGTTTAGTTTGAAATTTTATTATCCGTCTAAAAATTTGGACACTCACGTATATGGCAAGTACACTGAGAGGGATTTGGCGCGGCCACTACGCACCGAATGTAGCTAAAGCGCCGAATACGTAAATGATATGTTTGCTTGCAAAAAGCGCAGTAGCTATGCATGTTTTCGCGCTAGGCGAGCACTGTAGCGTAACTAACAGTGCCCTCATAGTGTCTAGTCGTCGTTTCATAACAAGCGTCTAAAGACCAAAATACATGCTCACCGAAGTGTCGAAACGTTTCGGCGTTTCCATCGACATATAGAAATGGACTGCGGGACGCTGCAGGAAAGCGCGTGATAATGCGTCAGAGAGAGAAGTTGCAAGGGGGTGTAGTTTTATCTTTTTCTCGCCGAAGCTAATTGGTTGAGCTCCACCAAGCTCAACCCACCGAAAATGCTCTCAACCAATTAGCTTCGACGAGAAAGGGACAAACTTACCAATATTACCGTACAAAATACAAATAAATTAAAAATACTATTACACATGTGAACAGTTTTTGAAATAAGTGATTGCTAATTGGAAGTTATTATATTTAATTATTCATATTTATTCAAATGTAATTAATTTATTTTTTGAAGTTTTGCAGTATTGCAAGACACTTATACAAAGTATTCTAAAAATTTTCTAAATTTATTATTTTAATGCTCACAAAGATTGTAAGCATGTCATCCCAACCCTGATTTCCATTAGAATCTTATGGAAACTAGGGTTGAGTTGACATGTTATTTAACCTACATAGGCGCTGCTTATAATTTATTCTATAAGCGCCAACTTTATTTAATTACTGAATTTTTTAAATATTAAAGGGTTGTCGATCACTACTGTGAATAAATGTTTAAGATTTTATTGTTAATTTCAATCATTTTGCATATTTTTTATAGTAACAATAACTTAAAAAATATAATAAATGATCGAATATTAAGTATGAAATCGTGAACATTATCTAATTAGTTTTAAGAATAACTACAAAAACACTGTATGTGAATATTCTCATAAATTCTCGACACCCTGTTCACACGATGGATTTTCCGCATTCGGAAAATGTAAGAAAAACTTGTCCAATGGCGGAAACTTTGAAAGTACGAATAAAAAATGAAATAAATTATAATGTTCATATAAATAAATTGTTATTAAAAATAGGTTTCTAGAGTATGTAGTAAATATAGAAGAAAATTAGATTGCAAGATTAATTATTTATAATTTATTTATCTGTATAAAGTAATTCAAAGCATCTTCGCGTTTTGTGTTCGTCATCGCAGTGTTCATGGTTCGTTGTGGCGATTTGAAACATAATACAATTATAATTATAATAGTTTATATGAATTAAGAAATAGATATATGTATAAACGGAATAATAGTATACATATAACGTGCAGTCAAATTAAGCATTTGGGATTATGTTTCAACTGGATTGTATGGATAATATACAATATACTCAATTGGTTTACTATTTTATACTATCTTATAATAACAATTATTTATTATTCACCAAAATATTTTTCACGTAAAACCGTCAATAATGCGTTTAAACACAACAGACACAACGAACCATAAATACAAAATGCGAAGATGCTTTGAATTACTTTATAGAGATTAATAAATTATAATAATTAATCTTGCAATCTATTTTTCTTCTATATTTACTACATAATCTAGAAACCTATTTTTAATAACAATTTATTCATATTAACATTATAATTTATTTTATTTTTTATTCGTAATTTCAAAGTTTCTGCCATTGGAAAAGATTCTCTTACATTTTCCGCATGCGGAAAATGCATCGGAAAATGCACAGCCAATGCGCCAACTAAGAACGCGTCGATCAAACCTGTGTTTTGCCCCCTGCGGTCCTTTTTTAGCGTGCTATACGGTCGTTAACGTAGCGCGACCACTACCATATCACGGTAGCGCTACCTATGCCAAATCCCTCTCAGTGTAGGTGTACAGGAATTACTGTCAGAGTGTCCTGACACCCAAAACCCCGTGCTTGTTGCGCCACTGGAATCTAAGTTTTTTTACATATTGAACATACCTAGTTGGTAAATACAAGCCAGTCCGAAAACTTCCGAACACTTCTACTTTGGAATCTGGCCATAGTTCGTTAATAATTTGTTCAATTCTTTTAACGACGCGTAAACGTAAACTATGTTCTTCTGTGGATGGGCACATGTAAGCAAAGAAATCCTCAATCTCTTGATGCAACCTGTTGAAAGAAAAGACATCGATTACAAATCATCTAATAAATGAAAAATGAAACTGCCGTTCTTCAATTTTTCGAATTTATTTGAATTGAAAGAGAAAAAAAATTTTAAAATTCAATAATTTAAAACAATTTCAAACCGATTTCCAAAAATTTAGTGTCTCGCGGCAATAGTATTCAGAAGTTTATGTACAGATAAATTGTAAGGTATCACATGTTCTCTCCTAGTCATTGATAAAAAATGTTGACATCAGCCCTAGATTCAAGGAGGAGGGGCAAACCGGGGCGCCTGCTACGGGTGTCAATTTCAGGGGTCGTAAAATTCGTATGTCTAAAAAATTTTTATTAAAGCTCCTATTATATTATCTAAGGCGCGTCGTACTATCTATTATTACATAATCTCAAATTCTGGAGGGAAAGGGCCCGAATGTCAAGTTTTCTCCCCGGTTCGATACGGTATTGGTTGACATATACATAATACTAAATTAATTTCAAATTTTTTGACCTTACCGATGCGCAGATAATTAATGTCAAAGTTGACTACATCAACATATGGTTGTGTGAGACCATAATGATACGTTTTTGGGGTTTTTGAATTCGAATTCGAGGTCCATTTGACCCTATTGAATCAATCAAGGTCAATTCTAGGTCAAATCGGTAAATATTGCAAAAAATTGATTTTTGACTGCAAATTCGGAAAGGACAAGAAATTTTACGTTCAGGTATAAAATAAAAAATTTTTTTTCTGTTTTCAATTTTAAAATATGTATATGTATAAATGTATAAAAGCATAAAAAATAAATAAAACAAAGAACTATGAACTTTTTAATGGCTAGATAGGTCTACGATAGGTTACTCTTTTTTTCTTTTGTAACTAACTCTTTTCTCTTCGAAAGATTTATGCAGGGGATTTCTTTTTCTTTTCAAAGTGTCTGACTGTTTTGACGTTACAAGCGACTAGCAAACATCTGCCATCATATTTACATTCCATCTTTCTTGATAGCGACATTCCATTTCCTTAATATCTTGGTGAAATCGCTCACCCTGTTCTTCGCTATAGTCTCCGAGATTTTCTGGAAAGTAGTCAAGAGCCTATGTATATCACTGAAAACAGTACTGAGCTTATGGATGTTACTGAAAACACAGCCGATGAAAGTGACAGGGAAAGTTCAGACAATGAAAGAGATACCTAGTGACAGTGATACGAACGAAGATGAATATACAGGGTGTCCCACCATCTATGAACGCGTCGGTACTGAGTAATAGAGGGCAAAAAAAAAAAAAAAAAGAAAAGTCCTCTGGCAAAACTTGATCTGTCCAAGAAACAAACTCAGAGTAAATAAACTAAATGATTATATTTACTCATTAATAAAGAAGAACTTAAATTACATCTACTAAAAAAAGAGTTAAATCATTGAGAGCTTCTTGCATCTCAGAGTAGCTACGCTAACTAACTTGCCATTGCGGTTCGCTCCGCCGCGCACTCTAGTATAAGCATATACAGGCTCGGAATGTGATACAGTATAAATGTACCTAATGTTTCAACAATTGTGCTCAAACTAAGGCTCAAATCAAATTTTGCCGGAGGACTTTTCTGTTTCTTTTTTTGTCCTTTATCACCTAGTACCGGCACGTTCATAGGTAGTGAGACACCCTATATACCTTCAGGGACTAGTAACTCTGTACTGAATCCTAAGACTCCACAAACTTTTGATCAAGAGCAACTAGACGATCTTATAAGAGATTTGGGATTACCGAAAGATGGAGCTGAGTATCTTGCTACAGCATTAAAAAAGAAAAACTTGTTGTCTAAGGGAACTAAAGCTTACGTTTATTGAAATGGAGAAAAAGAATTTCGGAATTTTTTTACCAAGGATGGAGAAAATTAAAACCTGATATCTATATGGAGGAGGAGTGGAGACTATTTATCGACTCCTCAAAACGAAGCCTAAGAGCAGTTCTATTTCTCAATGGTAACATGTATGCACCTATTTCAAAAGGCCATTCAACAAAGTTGAAAGAAAAGCATAAAAATTTCAAAATACTTTTGGACAAAATTAAGTATACAGAACACCAATGGAAAGTTTGCGAGGACCTTAAAATTTCCACTCTGAACTTGGGACAACAATCGGATTTTACAAAAAATCCCTGTTTTTTGTGTCTTTGGGATAGCAGAGATAGAAAGAAATACTACGTACAAAAAGATTTCCATCCCGAATCCAAAAATTTTATATTATTAAAAATATTATACGTGAACCTTCACTAGATCCTTTAAATATTTTGCTTGCGCCTCTTCATATCAAACAGTTTGTCAAAGTCTTGGACAAAGATGGTAACTGTTTTCAATATTTGGAAAAGAAATTTCCAGAAATCAGTCATGCTAAATTGAAAGAAGATATCTTTGATGGTTACAGAAATGAATCCTAAAGAGATGGCTGCATTGTCAAGTTCCAAAAAGGTCAAAAGGGTGAGCGATTTCACCAAGATATTAAGGAAATGGAACGTCGCTATCGAAAAGAAAAGAAAGAGTGACCTATCATAGACGTATCTCACAATTAGTGTAGTGGTGACAAAATCCAGTTTCCTAAAAAAGGTTTTTTTGAACATATTTCAAGAGCAATATATTTAATATGATGATCTGAAAAAATGTCCAGATGTATGTATGCATGGGTGTGTGTATGTGTGTCACGATCCAGCAATTTCTTGAAAACGCGTGGAGATAAATTGATGAAATTTTGCATAGTTATTCCACTATATACCTAGTTGAATTTCTTACAATGGTTTAACAAAATAATTAATTTCAAAAGTTTTATGTACTTTTATAACTTTCGTAAAATTCATTTTTCCACTATAACTTCTCAAATATTGAAAATTTAAAGCTGATGCAAGGAAAATTAAGATTCTTTTCATCGAGACGAATCGATTGACCTATATGATTAATGCATTTCATTAAAAAATAAGGAAGTTAAGTTTATTTATAATTTTCAAAGTTAATTTTTCGCTCTATGTTTTCAAATAATCAAAATCTTGAGTTGACGTAAGGAAAATGAATATTCTTTATGTCGAGACGAATCGATTGACCTGTATGATGAGTGCATTTAATTGTGAAATAAGAAAGTTATGGTTAATTGTATTTTTAAAAAACTAATTTTTCGACTATAATTTCTGAAATAATTAAAATTTAAAGCTGATGTAAAGAAAATGAAGATTCTTTGTGTCTAAACGATGTATGTCAATATTAGAAATTATTATTTAAAAAAAAAATGTTCAAAAAATATATAAACTTCTTATTTGCTTAATCATATTTGCTTACATGAAGCAAAGTGCTCTTTGAAAGAGTACAAAGGTTGGTGCAACTTCACAGCTAGTTTTTTATGCTCTTATATATTGTCGCTGCAAGAAAGGTGAAGAAAATACAAAAAAAATTTAAAAACTTAAAAAAAAAGTTTTTATTTAAGAGCATGTGTTACTTACCATATGAGCAATTTTTTAAACCCGAGTTTTTTTCTACAATTTTTACATTTTCATATGGTAAATAACAAATGCCCTTAAACTTATACGGACGGAATATTTCCCGTCCTTACCGAATCTGCTGACAAAAATCCATTTTTTGCAATATTTACCGGTTTGACCTTGATAGTGATTTGATAAGGTAAAGTGTATATCGAATTCGGATTCAGAGACCCCAAAAACGTATCATTATGGTCTCACACAACCATATTTTCTAAAATTTTCATTACCATGTAAACTTTATATATGACAACGTAAATAACCTTTGATTGACCTATGAAGTCTTGTTGGAAAAGAGTCATAATACCATATCTGGAAGTAAAATTTCCCGCTCTTTCCGAATCTGTAGTCAAAAATCCATTTTTTGCAATAGTTACAGTTTTGACATTGAATTGACACCTTTCTGTAACAAGTCCTTTTTTTGTGTGCTTGTGTAATCTAATAAACAACATTGAAATTTTAGTAAGTCTTAAGGGGACCTGTCAGTCAAAAAATCGATTTTTTTATTGCATTTTCTGAAAGAATGATATTTCAATAGTATATTATATACCTAGGTCAGTAAAATAAGAAATGTCTCAGATCACATGTAATTGTCGACCGAGGCGAAGCCGTGGTTGATAAAAATGTGATCTGAAGCTTTCTTTTTTACTGGCCAAGGTGTGTATACTATTTTTCTGCTCGACGAAGTCAGAAAGCGGCAACTTCGTTTAGCGCAGCGGTCGGAAAGTTGACGCTTTCTGGCTGGAGGGCAGAAAAAATATTTTCCCCAAATTTTATAAAGATCCGAGCATTATTAACAAGGGCATACAATTTTAACCGAAGCAGGTATAAGTCATTTGGACAGAGGTATACAGCGGCAGCTGCGCACTCGACCGCGTTTTAAACGCGTTTTTCTCGAAATCACGTTTTCAAATCGATGGCCCTCGTAGCGCCGAAACGGCTTATCCGATCGTTACCAAATATTTATTAGTTATGTAAAATACAACTATCTAAAGAGACAACCTAAGGATTTAACAAAAAAAAATTATTATTATTTTTTTGTCGAAAAACAGGCGTTTTTTTCATTTTTTAAAAAATCAAAATTTCCTGACATTCACTCCCTAGCTACAGATGTTTACTAACGAATGCCGTTTGTTTTGTTTACTTCAGATGATCAATTGAATAATTATATAGTTATGAAATAATAAATAAACCTGACTTCAAAAAAATGGCAAAAATCGCTTTTTTTCGACACGTTTGACTGACGGATCCCCTTAAGGGGTTACACCACCCTGGCGCGTGGGAAAATAGGTATACAAATAAGCATTTTGTTTGACGCATTCATAAATTATTTAAAATAATTAGTATACATATATACGTAGTATTTTTATGTATAATTTGAATCAATGACAAATTAAAAAAATTTTAAAACGGTGGAGATATGAGCTAATGAGTAGGACCCTTTTTGAAAATCCTTGTTGATGGTATACCTAGTATCTTGATCAGGCATTGTCTCAAAAAAAAAAAATTTGTTTGCTTATTGAGGAAGGTAATCGCTATCATGTGACGTAGGGGAAAAAATTTTAAAAATTTTTTGTAGAAATGACAGTTGTTTAAAAAAAATTTTCTATTTTTTATAGAAATTTTGAGTTTAAAAAATTAATAACTTATGAACAGGGCACTCAATCAAAAAAATCCTATGTCACACGATAGATAATAGTATACAGAACATTTATTTAAAATTGTAACAAAGTCGGTTGAATAGATCTTGAGATATCATGTATAACAGTTTGAAAAAAATAGTTTCGAGAAAAACGCGAAAGAAAAAACAGTACGGCGCGAGGAGACCAAATCGCAAAAAGCTGGCTGGAACTATAAAATGTTGATAAAATGGGCCAAATTCTGTTATTCTCTGGTTTTCGGGGTCGCTGATGATGAATCCGGTGTCAAAAATTTCAAAAACAAAATATCGGATCCAATATGGGTCCGAACGAAACCTCAGTTTCAGTGACGCGCTCTCTTCTAATTGTTTTAACTTCGGAAATAGTTTGAATTTTGAAATGATTGAACGCTTAAAATATACTTAAAAGTATAAACAATTTATCTAAACTAAAAAAATCGATTTTTTGAAAATCTCATGGTGGTGTAACCCCTTAAATGGATAAACATAACCGTATCGCGATCTGGCACCCCACTGGAAGTAATAGCTATTTACTGGACAAGACACGAAAGGAGGCAATTATCAGAGTGTAAAGAACAAATCTTTTCATGACCAGTGTAAGGAATTCGATTTTCGAAACAATAATGCTAATTTGCACTAGTGTGCTAGTATCGCCAGAATGGCGGGGAATAAACTGGTTGGAGCCCTGTAAGCTTGTTCGGGAAATACTCACTCTCCTCTGCCTCCTCTCTCATAATTGTATCCTATCCTATCGTATCTTATTCTATCTTATCCTATAGTATCCTATTATATTGAATCGAATACAATAGGATAAAGTACAACAGAATACGATAGAATAGAATACGATAGGATGTAATAGGATACGACAGGATAGAATACAATAGGATAAAACATGACAGAATACGATAGGATGCAATAGAATTCGAAAGGATAAAATAGAACTGGATACGATAGGATAAGAGAAAGAGAGGGGTAGGAGAGAGAACCTCCGGTTTATTTATTTAGATATTTTAGGATATCTATATCTATTTTAGGATACCCTGTTTTACCTTCGGTACTACTTTTGCAGTACTTTCGCTCCTGTACTGTAAATGGCTCCCTTCGAGACGCTTAACAGACACCGAAAATCGATGTTACGTTATACGTGTCATGAAGAGAAATAGAAATCCTATCCCGGTCTACCTCCTTCTATCTCTAAGATAGAAGGAGATAAGGATTATTTATCCCTTTCTTTCTCTCGCCTATTCCCGTTTATCACGTTTATCTCTTTTTATCTCCTCTTTTCTATCCCTTTGTATCTCTTGTCTATCTCCACCTATCGCCACCTTAATCCCCATCAACACCTATCTCTTTCAATTTTCACTTCTCTATCTCTTTCTATCTCTTTGTCAATCGCCGTTTTCGCTTATCTGTTTCAATTCCTACATCACTGTCTGATTCTATCTCTGTATATATCTGTCTATCTTTTTCTATCTCCATTTCAATTCACAACCACGCCTATCACTTTCAATCGCCACATCTACATTCCTTCCTATTTTTGGCATATTCTAGTCTATCCCTTTCTGTCTCCTTGTCAATCTCAATTCGCTCATATCTCTGTCAATTCCCACTTATTTATTCCTTTCTATCTCTCTCCTATTATCACCTATACCTTTCTTTTTTCTTGTCAATCAAAATTCGCTCCAATCTCTTTTAATCCCACTTTTCTGTCCCTTTCAATTTCTCACCTATCCTTATCTATCTCTTCCTATTTCTATATCAATCGAAATTTACTACTATGTGTTTCAATCCCCTGATTTCTGTCCGAGCCTATTTTTAGAAGTAGCTGACATTGAAAGAGATAGAACAGACAAAAGATAGAAAAAGGTAGAGAAGTGGAAATTGAAAGAAATAGGCGTCGATGTGTATTGAGATGGAAATAGAAAGAGGTAGCCGTTGATGAGTATTGAAATGTAGATAAAAGGAGATAGGCGTTGTTTTGTATTGAGATGGAAGTATAAAGAGATGGGCGTTGATGTGTATTGAGATGGAGATAGGAAGAGATAGGCGGAGATAGACAAGAGATAAAAATGGCATAGAAAAGAGGGGATTCAAATATATAAGCGTGGATATTAGTTTTTACCGCATAATTCCTAAATCCGTCACTAGCTCAGTGGACTAAACGTTGCGCAGCAAACCCGATGCGCGCGGGTTCGCGTCCCTATAGATGTGGATTTTTCAGCGTTATACACATTAGAGGTATAATTAGAATAATATGTATGTTCAAAATATTATAGTTATAAGATTATTATGTATGTTTAAAATATGAAGATTAATAAGTTAATAAGAGAGATAGCCTTGGAGATAGAAAGAGATACAAATTTCTAGCAAGAGAGATAGAATTAGGGATAGAAAGGAATAAAATTTTTTTGCGAATAAATGGACTGAGATAAAAAGAGATAAACTGCAGGATAGAAAGAGATGGGATATTACCAGACACATGGATAGACTGAGAGATAGGAAGAGATAGATTGTATCATCGGATACGGAGATACAATGGTGGATAAAAAGGGATAGCGTTTTGGGGATGCAAAATGGATACTTGGAAGAGATAGAAAAGTTCTATCTCCAAATTTCTATCTCTTTCTATCTGTGCATAGATCGGAAACTCAGGTTGAAAATTGACAAGTAGTTAGTTTAGGTCAAATGATAATTCTGTTACACGGAAATTCTCGCTTTCGATAATACTGGTAACTGAAATTTAGGTAAAATGAGGATTCGGCAGAAGAGAAGTTATGCCAAATGTCAATTCGAGCAAACGTCAATTAAATTGTATGATTATTCGGTTAAACAGAGGTTAGGCCAAATGTAAATTAGAATAAGCGGAAATTATGTTAAATACTAATTCGGACAGTTCATATTTTGGTTACATGAAAATTCGAGAAAACGTTAATTAGGTTGAACGAGAGTTAGAGAACGTAGAAATGAGGGCAAATTTTAAGTCTGAAAAATGAAAATTACATTAAACGATAATTTTGTTTCATAGAAATTAGAGCAGGTTTTAATTCGGAAAAAGAAAATTTTTGTTAGACGATAATTCGGAAAATAATAAATTTGATGAAATGGGAATTAGAATAAAAAAAAATTAGGTAAAATGAATATTTGGCTGAATAGAAATTAGAGAAAATTTTATTTCGAGAATTTGTAAATTCGGTCAAACTATGGTTCAGAAAAATAGACTTTAGGAACAATGGAATGTCGTTTAAATAAAAAGCAGGTTAAATACTATTGCGGGCAAACAAAAATTAGAAAAAATTGGTATGAGGGTAGTTGATAATTAGAATAAATGAAAAATCGGGTTGATAGGAATTAGGAAGAATTTTAATTCGGATAAACGAAGATTAGGTCCAATAATAATTGGGATGTATAAATATTAGAGCCAATTTTGATTCGGTGAACTGAATTTCGGTCAAATGATTATTATGTCTAGTGAAATTTGGGTGATATTCATGCGCCTCCATAAATATTATTATCCGACTAATAATTTCGACACCCACAAATAATGCCAGTGGGTGTCATCAACCTACTGTCTGGGTATCCTGACGGCAAAGAAATGTCAAAGAATCGAGACGTCGATTCGCAATATGAAGAATCAATTCAAACGATCGATTAATAGGTCCTTTTGGATCGAACTTTAACCCGGGAGGATTTCACTGTCTGTCACTGTTTTTCGAAAAAAAATAAATTGTCCGACTAAAATGAAAAAGATTCAAATAACCTAAATTAAAACCTCACTCTAGCCATAACTTTCCCATTTTAGCCAAAAATTAGTTTTTTTTCGAAAAACAAAGAATTAGTTCCCCTCCTGGCTTCGAGAAGCTCTCCCCGGCTAAAGGAAATTTCAATCCGTGTATTTTTGTGACCTAAAAACTAACAATAGAAAAGCATATTCAAATACATGGATAATTATTAAAATAGTTATTTATGTAATTCTATTTGCTTTATATATTATTGGACCTTAGGGTTCATTTAATGTACAAAAAAGCTCCAAACAGTTTCATCTACCTAACCCCCGAGGTTCTCACTCAAAATCAACCCCTAAGCACAAAAAAAAATAATTAAAAATCCCCAAACTTCGAGGCTTAAAATTTCAGCATTCTAAATAGGTCGATTTAATACACAAAAAGGCTAAAAACAGTTTCATCCAACTAACGCCCTAGGTTCACCCTCAAAATCAATCTCTGATTTTAAGGGTTTCTATTGAGGGACATATTTGGAACGATAAAATTTTACGTCTCGATGTTAGGGGAACGGCAATGATTGCTCTAAATGGTTCCATTTGGTGTCGAAAGACACGCAAAACAGTTTCAACCTTCTACCCCATTAGGATCACCCCCAAATCATCCCCTAAGTAGAAAAAAAATTATAGCAATTCTCCAAACTTCAAGACCTAAAATTTTATTCTTTGAAATAGTTCCATTTAATGTCCAAAGAAACTAAAAACAGTTTCATCCACATAACCCAATAGGTTCACCCTCAAAATCAACCCCTGACCTTAGGCGTTGATTTTTCGGGTGAACCTCGAACGTTAAGTGGATGAAACTGTTTTTGGCTTCTTTAAACATTATACGAACCCATTTGAAATAATAAAATTTTAGCTTTGGAAATTTGGGATTTTTAATGATTTTTTTTGTGCTTAAGGGTTGATTTTGAGGGTGAATTTATGGAGTTAGGTGGATGAAACTGTTTTGGGCTTCTCTTGAGTTTTAGATCTCGAAGCTAGGAGAATTACAATGATTTTTTTGTACTTAAGGGTTGATTTTGAGTGTTAATGTAGGGTTTTAGATGGATGAAACTATTTTGAGCTTCCTTGGGCATTAATAGAACTACGTATTTAAAAGAATACAATTTTAGGATTTAAAATTTGGGGAATTGCTGTTTTTTTTTGTTCTTGGGGGATGCTTTGGGGTGATCTTTGTGTAGTAGGGTGTGGAAACTGTTTTTTATGTCTTTTGACATAGAAAGGAACCATTTAGCGCAATCAGATTTTAGGTCTCGTCCTTTTTACAAAAAAGTAAATTTTCGTGTTGACGTATACGTTGAAAACTTGAGTTTCGTCAGCTAGGTTTTCGACAAATAAAAGTTGGGAGTGAGTGGAGCTTAACTAATATCATGAGATTTTCGAGAGAAACACGTGAGGAACCTAACCTAAAAATGCAATGTGTAGTTATAATAAGGATGACAATAATAATAAAAAAAAATATATATGTGTATTTATAATGTGTTTAAATTACGTACCCAATAACACCTTTGGAGTAGTGTTTGTTTGGTACACGCCATGGACAACCTCCATAGTTGCCAACTAAAGCGTGATAATTATAATTCATACCATAAGTGCTAGCACGATTGTCATTTTTCCTGCGAGATGGATTGTAGTAACTATTACAACTATTGTGTTGGAGGCGATTAATAGAATTCAGATTGACCCGATCTTCACCACCACTGGTGCTGCGAGTAGTATAGCTATCGGTCTTGTCGATTATTCTCTCGCTCATTCTCTCCGCCAACAACGCATTATTGTCTTGCAGAATTTTATTACCCATCACACTTGTAACTTCGTATTTCGAGGTTAATATTTCCAAGCCCTTCTCAGCTTCCCAAATATGCAACCATAAATCTTTTGCAGGACCAAATTGT
Organism: Synergus japonicus; assembly: GCA_900474275.1. NCBI lineage: Eukaryota > Metazoa > Arthropoda > Insecta > Hymenoptera > Cynipidae > Synergus > Synergus japonicus. The sequence goes on along the minus strand of UCOH01012449.1, from coordinate 2,834 downwards.
TCTGGTTGGTACCAACCAATCGTAGGATCCATTAAACATGAAAAATATTAATCTTACTCTTTTATTTAGTCAAAAAGACCACCTTATGAAATTTTCGGATATTTAACTAAAATAATAATTATACAATTGCACATACACAATCTGACAAAATTTCAATAACTGACTGATTGATTTATCAGTAATCAGTTAATCACAACAAGAGACAGATTATTATAGATATTAACAGGATAATATATTTTATATTTGAATACTACTGTAAACAAGAACAAGTAGAATATGAATACTAGATTTATTTCCAGGCTCTCTTAACATATGTACAGTATCCTTCATTAATGTCTTCCTCTGGTTTCCATAAGATTCTAATTTCTAATCAATTCTATGTAATGGAAACCAGGGTTGGCTTGACATGTTTAAAGAGGAAGGCATTAAGTATAGAGTTCTTAGTCGGTTATATTACTTCGAGGACGGTATAACGAGAATGAGAATATAACCGAGAACATAACCGAGACTTAAATTTTCTAAGAATTTATGAGAACTTATGATTTTAGAGATTTTTATGGCAAGCAGGGTTGCACGGTTACGCGTAACTCGGACTTTTATATGTATAATACGTATTTTACGTATTATACATAAAAAAATGTAATAAATGTATAAAATGACGGATTTAAAATGAGGGTGGGGGGAAAAGAGCATAACATAACCTCAATTATTCAAGAATTAGGTTATGTTTACTTTCTAAATATGAAGCACAGTCGCCATCTTGAAAACGTAAATTACATGTAAAAAACTAGGGACGTAAATTACGTTAAAAACCTCATGTAATTTACCTAAGATATATTACGTGTGCAACCCTGGTTCACACGAAGCATTTTCCGCATTCGGAAAATATAAGAAAAACTTGTCCAATGGCGATAACTTTTAAATTATGAATAAAAAATGAAATAAATGATAATGTTAATATGAATAAATTGTTATTAAAAATAGGTTTCTAGATTATGTAGTAAATATATAAGAAAACTAGATTGCAAAATTAATTATGTATAATTTATTTATCTCTATAATGTAATTCAAAGCATCTTCGCGTTTTGTGTTTATGGTTGTTCATTATGTCTGTTGTGTTTAGACGCATTATTAACGGTTTTATGTGAAAAATATTTTGGTGAGTAATAAATAATTGTTATTATAAGATAGTATGAAATATTAAACCAATTGAGTATATTGTGCATTATCTACACAGTTCAGTTGCAACGTAACCTGAAATGCTTAATTTGACTGCATGTTATATTTATTCTATTATTCCGCTTATACATATATCTATTTCTTAATTCATATAAAGTATTATAATTATACTATCATATAATAACAATTATTTATTACTCATCAAAATATTTTTCACGTAAAACCGTCAATAATGCGTCTATAAACACAACAGTTATAACGAATCATAAACACAAAACGCAAGGATGTTTTGAATTACATTATAGAGATAAATAAATTAAAAATTATTAATCTTGCAATCTAATTTTCTTATATATTTACTACATCATCTAGAAACCTATTTTTAATAACAATTTATTCATATTAACATTATCATTTATTTCATTTTTTTTCTTACATTTTCCGAATGCGGAAAATGCTTCGTGTGAACAGGGTGTCGTGAAACACTGAAACGTTTCGACACATAGGCGAGTGTGTATTTTGGCCTTCAGGGTGCCATCCTATGGTAGCAGAAAATCATTAGAGTGAAAGAGAGAGAGAAAATCTTCCTATCTCTTTCACTCTTATGATTTTCTGCTTTCTGTTTTGCGTTTCCTGACGACATGGGACGGCATCTTTAGGGTGCCGTCCCATGTAGGCGCAAAATGCAAAGCGTATAATGAACAGCCAATTGCAGAACACTTTTAGATATCTGTCTTCTCAAAGATTCTCTATCATTAGTTGTTCGTTTTACGCTTTGCATTTTACAAGAAAACGCAAAGTAGAAAGCAGAAAATCATTACAGTGAAAGAGAGAAAAAATCTGCCTGTCTCTTTCACTCTTATGATTTTCTTTTTTCTTCTGATGGTGCCGCCCTACGACAGCAGAAACCGCAAAGCAGAAAGCAGAAAATCATAAGAATAAAAGAAACAGGCAGATTTTCTCTCTCTTTCACTCTAATTATTTTCTGCTTTGCGTTTTCTGCTACCATAAGACGGTACCTTGAAGGTGCAGTTCTATGTCGGCAGGAAACGGCGGCGTAAAGCAGAAACTCTTGCGAGTGACAGAGATAAACAGATCTGTTCTTGCAATCTAATTTTCTATTTCTAATAAATAATGCAATTTCTAATAAATTTATATTTACTACATAATCTAGAAACCTATTTTTAATAACAATTTATTCATATTAACATTATCGTTAATTTCATTTTTTATTCTTAATTTAAAAGTTATCGCCATTGGACAAGTTTTTCTTATATTTTCCGCACGGAGGAATAGTAAAGAGATCGAACTCGCTATTCAGAAATGTCAATAGAAACTGCACTTTAAGTACCAGCCTTCTTGTAAGGCACGGAGGTAGATTGTTCGCACATGCGCGGTACAAATCTATCCGTCATCTTTTCTCTCGTGGATCTGTGCGAGTGAGTGGTCCGAGCTCTTCGAACTCTGCGTGTTGCTTTTAAAAGTAAGGTTATATGTATATGTCAAGTCAAAAAGTTCGCGAGTGCAATAAAAAATATGTTGTTGTCGACTAGTGAATAAATAAATAGAAGCTTCATAACGATGACGTGCTGTGTTCCCAACTGCAATACATCCTATAAGAACAAAAATTCCAAAGGCCTTACACTGTTTACGCC
>UCOH01012447.1:0-27712 GCA_900474275.1 Synergus japonicus | reverse complement strand
CTGTATATCCATAATACGCAATACATCTTCAGTTATGTAATGGCCTGTAATGCATTTGATCGTTTGAATAATCTTTTGAAAATAATCTAAAAACACCGAAAGTCTGAGGCAAAGACAGATCACTTATTCCCCCTTCAAATCCCATTTTATTAATTTCTTAAATATTGCAGGCGTATTTGTGAATTAGTTAAAAGCGTTAAAAGTCAGAAAGAAAAGTGTGGTTACGTGTAGATGAAAATTGTTCTTTTTAGTACACGTACCTTTTAAAGTTGTCACGTCGCATTCTGGGATTCCTAAATCCGTCAGAAAATCCATTTGTTGACGTTTTTTATTTCTTTTATTTTGTTTTTTTTTTATCCGCAGAGTACAAAATTACCATAAAAATTATATGTATTAATCACTAAGAAACACTTGGAAACTCTAAACAAAAAGAAATATTTTTCATGCGCAGGCGCATTTCGTCCGCTAGCCTACAAATGCAATCCTTTTATAGTAAAAGGATTTCTTTTCACAATCAAAAGAAATCATTTATTGGTAAAAATATTTTCGTTTTGCAGTTAACAAAGGATGCATTTTCAAAGGAACGTAATTTCCCTGTTAATAGAATTTTTTTAGAGTGTAGTAGAAACAAAATTTTTTCACCATTACAAAGCTTCCTCTATGAGGAAGCAAAATTTATTAAAAAATGTATCTTCATTTTGAAGAGATACTTAACATAATGTGAACAAAAACTTGATTTAAATTTTATTTTCAGGTATGGTGGTCCAGACTCGAATCAAGTGACGGAAAAGTTCAACATCGATTGGGGAACGTATTTAGTAACAAATAAAAGCATCATTTATGCAGCTATAGACGGAAGAGGTTCCGGAGTTAAAGGAAACAAAATGCTTTTTGCTGGATATCGGCATTTGGGAACGGTTGAAATTGAAGACCAAATTGGCGTGACCAAGTAAGTTTCACTTTTATCAAGTAAAAACTTCTTTACAAGAAGTTAATTACGAAAATATTTGAATAGCCAACTAATTTGAGAATAATTAGAATCAAGTGGATGGTTATTTGCTTTAGAAAGTCATCAAATTTTTCTGAATTAAAAAAAAAAGCTTTAAAAGTTCTAAGCATACTTTGACATTTCTCTGTTGAAAGCTTTTTTATTCTTTTTTTTTACTCTTTCCAAAATTTAATTTTAATTTATCAAAGGCTGAAAACATTAAAGGCTTGCCGTTTTCTCTATTGAATTTAAATACACAATTACATATGTCATAGAATATTAATTTTTAGTATAAATAAATATTAATCTTGAATATTTTTCATATAAATTTAAGTATTCAATTCATTATTAAATATGTTGTTAATTTAAAAATATATTGCCTCGTATTGGTCTCGCATTTCAAATATTCATTCAGGTAATTTATTAAAAGCCATGGGGAGTGTATTTGAATTGAGAAAATAACTTTGATCAAAAAACTCATTGAATTTTCTGTTTCTACCGAAACGAATAATTTAAATAAATTACCTTTATCACTAAATGAATCGTAAGGCAAATGGGTCAAATACTAATGAATAAAGGCCCAAAGGGTTTTTTAATTGATTGTTTTTTAAACCGTTAAACGTCAAGTTTAAATAATAATTTGATTATTTGTGAAGTTATTTCTATTAACAAAAATTTTCAATTGGAATTACCAACAGCGACAATAATCAATCATTTTATATTCTGATCAATTTCTGCGGCATTTTTAAGGCGGTGACCTTTAATAGATTCTGCTCCGAGAATCGTAGAAATTCCACTTTACCGGAAATGGGAATACCTCTGTCTTTTTAAATTTTCATCAGATAATGTATTTTTACTTGAAAATAAAAAATTGAGAGACCGACGACCAAAGGCCTGTAATCTGGTAATCTCACGGTGCTGTAACTAACTTTTAACACCTAATCTCAAGTCCGTATCCGTTAAATTAACTTCTTTTCCTTCTTGCGGGATAAGGAAACGTTAACAAGAAGAGAATTGGCTCCTAACTTTATCTAAATTTATCGAATGACCCTCTTTTCACTATAGTTTGTTTTAGAAGTTCACTTTGCACCCTTATCTTTCTCCCCTTTTTTTTTCTTTTTACTTTTTAACGGACCTGGGTAATTTAGTGTGACAGGTGTGAGAAGGCTGTTAAACCTTTGACTCTCCCATTTATATACATCCACTGGGCAGCACTGCGATAAATCGATGGCTTGGGATTCGATGAAAAATCCCTAGAATTATTCAGAGCTTACAAAGCTTAATTCTAAAATTACAACTTTACCAAGTTTCCGAAATTTTTTAAACTTTTACATGATCGAGATAATTAAAGTAACTTAGAGAAAATTTTATTTTTTGTATCTCTATAGCTATTTTCAACTTTCAATTTATTACAATAATTACTACTTATCCTTTTTTTCAAACAGAATCGCCCTTTCATATTTTGCTAGTTTCATTCACTCTTTTTCAATGCACTTTTAATTACATACTTTAATTTAGTCAATATGAAACGAAATGAAACGGCTAGTTTAAACTATGTTTATTTAACTGTAAAAACATGTGTGATGCAGTCTAATTATAAAACAAAAATTTATTGGAATACTTTATCCTAGTCCAAATTTTATTAGAGTAATAATACAAGTAACATTTTCAACTAATCTAAGTACTGCTCTTAGTTTGTACATTGATCGAACTTGCTTCACACTACTTCAATCAAATTAAACTTTAAAGTAAATGTCGTTATTTACCTATTAAAAAGTATAATGAAAATATACATATTATATCGATTATGTATAATGTAGAGGGATGTTTATTCTTACATTTGACTAGAAATAATACATAAAAACCATTGTTCAATTTCTTAGAAAAAACTTTGTTTAAAAACAAAAAAGTGATCGTACCTGACCTAGCACTCTTCCCTATAATAATTCGGTAAAATAAAAATAAAAATTATTAAAAAAAAAATCTGCTCGCTTACGCGGGCACATTATCACACACACGTCGCGCTTCGTGGTTCGTGTTGCGCGCTTCGCGACGCTTGCGCCCTTAGAGACGCTTGCGCCCTTCGGGCGCTTGCGAGCGTCGCGACGTTTACACCTATTTGTTTTTAAATTACTACAAAATGGAATGGAATGCAAACGAAAGCTAATTTACTTAAGATTCTATCGACCTTAAGGAGCACATTCTCATCAGGGCACTCGCGATTCGCGCTCGATATTTCATTTAAAAGTCGCGCTCGGCTTTGTTTAACAATATTTTTCATGATTAAAACGAAAATTACTCATCCTGTTGAAAAATGGTTCAAGGGGAATTTGTAAATCTTTTTAAGGAAATTAAAAAAGTTGTTATGCCTATCCTAGAGGGTGTTCAAGAAGAAACATTTTTCATCTTTACACTTTTTTTCATATCGTGCGTTGTTTGGCTTCTAATTCAAGTTTTATTTCATTTTTTTGAATTTTCAAAATGTTATGTATTTCAATTTTTTTTTATCCAAAAAATTCATTAAGAAAAATTGTTCGACTTTTTGAGTACTACGAACATCCATCATTAGAATTTTTAAATATAAAAAAGGGTGGTTTCAAAAATTTTCAAAATGCTCCAACTTTTTAAATTTTTATCCAAAATGGCTGACCAACGAACTTGACCTTCATTTTAGGACACTAAAAGAGTATACCAAAGGACAATCGAATCGGTCAATTCTTTCGAAAGTTATCGTGCTCACAAACTAAAAATCTACAGACAGACAGACATTTGATAAAAACTGGGGGGGTCAAATTTTACATAAATCTAATACATAATCTCTGATGAAAATGTAAAAACTAAGTAAAATAAAAATGATTTTAAATTGAAATTATAGGAAAAATAAAGATTATAGCATATATTATTATTATTGGATGTAAACTTTGCATCCTTTTCAATCATGTTCTATTCTTTGTTAGATTTTTAAATCTTTATCCGCTTGAATAATTTTCAATACGTAAAGTAGAATATAATCTGCCCCTAACCGGTTGAATCGGAACTTTCTTATCCTTATCTATCCGTGAGCTAGTATCGTATTTATCCGTTTTAATCCGCCTTCATTGAAAAATATTCTATCATTATGAATCCTTTTCAATCCAACTAAAAATAATATATCCATACCTATCCGTTTAAATATGTCGTCAAAGTAAAAATACGCTATTAATATAATATTTTGTGAAGAACGGATTATGGAGGATAGGCAATGATTCAAACAGATAAATTTTTAATTCGTGATAGGGGTCAGGATCAAATCTAAGTAATTCGTGGATAGATAAGGATTAAGTCGCGGATAAAAAATGAATGATTGAAGCGTATAAGTATATAAACGGATAGTAATACATAAAATCGGATAAAATTATGATTCAAACGGATAAACGGATAGCCAACGGAAAAAACGGTTCGCCGTGTATTAAAAAGTTTTCAAAAGGATGCTCATGGATAGTTGACGGATTAAAACGGATAAAGTTTCAATCCGTTTACTTTCAGCAGGGGCAGATTAAAATTCCAATTTCTCAAATTCATTTTCAAGAAGTCGACCAAAAAAATACTTTGAATCGTAGGAAAATTGGAAACCTTGATTTGCATAGTGCACTCCGTAGTCGATTTTTGCTGAAATGGTTGACTTAAAGTTTGACCCTGGGATCTCAACATTCTCCTTTCATGTTCAATATCCTCCGACAACAGGATCGAGGGAATTGTTCTGTTCTCGTTGGCTTGAACTCGTATTGGTTCTTTCCTCGCCTGATTTCCTAGCAAAGGAAGTCGCAATGCAATGGAGAAATGGTCTGTCTGCGTCCCTCGAGGTAATTTATTAGGTTCGCAAATCGACGAATTTTCCGAGCGAATCTCTAATTCCCGGTATAGTCCAGTTCTGCGATTTGGAACTGAATTCAGTCATCGCACTGCACCGCACCGGCCAGGGTCAGAGTATAGCTTGGGGTAACTTTTGATGCAGGGCCGACGCCTGGGCGTATCCGACGCCGCGCTGGGTGTTTTGCTGGCGCGTCGCGTCCGCCGTGTAAAAAGTCAGTCGCGAAATTGGAATTCAGCCAAGCGATTGCGGAATCGCGAGCCTCTGCTTCACCTTTGCTCCGTTCAATGTCGCCTTCCCTTTCGCACTCTTGCAACTCTGATACACTGTGAAAAAAAATGTAATTGAATCCAACAAGTTTTGTAATCAAAGAAGTTTTTATCTTTATTACTAAAATATATTACTATTTAAATTAGTATTTTTGGTTCACCGAACATAAATCTTTACCACTCCACTTTCTGACCATACGTCGAGCTATACTGCTGACTCTAACTTTCTCTTGCCATATTTTCCCCGTTTACGAAAAAAATTAGTTATCGAAATTTTCCTTGGCTGTTATATCGACTTTAGGGTACGCCAATCTATTGCTATCTCTTTTTTAATCTACAATAATTTCTTTCCTTTTTCATTTCAATAATTTACTATCCTCCATCTATCCACGCTAAAATTTCTTTATTCTCTGCCTATCCACACTAATTTATTTCTATCCCTTTCGTAATCTATTGCAGCGCCTATCTTTTTCAATCTCTAATTTCCTATCCATGTCTATCACTGGTCCAATCATTTGAATCCTACTTATCTCTTTTACACGCTTATCCTTCTTAATCTCTACTAATCTATCCATATCTATTCTTGTATAATCATTTCAATCTTTACCATTTCTATCGATTTCTATCCTTGCGTATAGTATTTTCAATTCTTTCCTAACCCTCTTGAAGTATATTTATCAAGCCTATCCTTTTCAATCACTACATTTTAATTCATATCTATCCATAATATAATCATCTCAATCTTTTTCTATCCTTCTTACAATCTACTAGGAAGCCTCAACTTTCCAATCTATACACAATCTATGAACAAGCAAAAATTTACCAGGAGTTGTACGAAATTTTAAGAGCTTCTATAGTACATTTCGTTACTAGTACGGGAGTGTAAGTTTAGCCTTGTGTGAAATGGTCACACAAAGCTGAAATCACAATCCCGCACAAGTACATATTTTTTGATATTCAAAAAGTATTTTTTAGATTTTACATTTCCTTGATTTTTCTGAAATCGGAGGATATTACTAAAAATCTGCTCCAAAAGCTATTCAGTTACATACCTCAAAAAAATTTTCTCATTTTTCCGAAACATTACTAATTTTCGCAATCTTTTCAAAATTCTTCTTTCGAATTACTCAAATCATTGATATTTGACTGAAGTTCGATGTTTCTCACATAGTTTCAGAATGTTTAAAAAATGGAAAACATAAAAAAAGTCGTTTTATGATATAACTATAGAGCTTTTTGAATTTTAATATTTCTTGTTTTTTCTAAAACCCGATTAATATATTATTGTTACATATGGGTCTTTATTGACCTTTCCTTTTTTTTTTTAAAGTCCTGCCCCTTCCTTATCCTAACTTCCACTATTCCCTACATAATTGTTCAACTGAAGAGATTTGTGGAATAAAAAAGGTGGGGTGATATAAGAGGTCAGAGGGTTACTGCGAAGAGGAGAGCGGATGAGAGAAGAGAAAAGAATTAGCAGAAGGAATTGCCCTACGGCCTTATCAATGACCTTTGACCTGCGAAATCGAATCTATTACCTATGACTTACCTTTGACTCATGAATTTTGAACCTTTACCTAGCCCAAGACACTTCCCTGAAGCCGTCCGCCGATATCCTGAAACTGATTTTTATTAAATTAATTCAAAAATACCAGTAATGATTAGTAAAACTGAAAGTGTAAAAAAACTTATGTCCAATATTTCATGATATAGATGGAAGCGAAATATAGAATCAAATAGCCTGCAGGCTATTTGCAGGCTCGAATCGGTCAATTCATAGAATCGACAGTGTATAAAAATATTTTGTTTTTCAAACGATTTTAGACGATAATTATTTTACCGCTTTGATAAAAAACTTTTGTTGACTAAATTATGAGTATTTAAACTTTTAAAATTACTAGTATGTTAGCACGATAACTATCGATAAAATGTACCGTATAAGAATAATGAAAAATTTCCGTTATTTAAAAGTATTTATGACAGATTGATGTTTCAGTGCTATGAGAAAAATACAGTTATAACCAAATTTATATATATTTAAGCGAGTTTTGTGAATTTTGAGAATTTTTCTTTGGAATTCTTAAGAGTATGAAGAGTTCTACTGTGATCAAATAGAAAAAATATAATACATATTTATATCTAGCAAATTTTTCCATAAACTGTAAATAACAGCTTTAAAAATTTGTCAAAAAAATTGTTTATTTGATCGGTAAACTACGTAAACGTATCGTCTATGATAATATTTTTAAGAAACAACACATTTTATCTGCAGACACTTCTATGACTTAAACGTGTCGAGTAACGTGCATGATATGAACTGAATATTCGGACCAATTTATAACTTTTTATCCAAAATAATTAATAAATCATTCAACCTGATTCAACTATAATCGATACTCAGGGGAAGATATTTTTTCTCTTTTGACAAGAATTTACAAGAAATGGTGTAAATCGTTTCCTAAAATAGAAAATGTACAGGGGTCGTTTAATACTTCGAAAATGATATACGTGCCAAGAAAACAAGAAGAATGTATTAAAGTAGAGTTAAGTGCAAAGTTTTAAAACAGCAACATTGAAAACAAGTTTATAAAACTTTTCCCCTTTTGGTGTTAGTCGACTTTTTCCAGCTTCCGCTCACACGACGCAGTAAATCAAACATCGAATTACTTAGATATTGAAAGTGAACAATTCTTTATTGGGACAGGCTGTATAAGTTCTCGAATTGTTTGTGAAAATTCACCATAAAAAGTGAAATCTCGTTTACACGGCTTGATAGATAACGAATTTTATTGAATTTCATAAAAACCGTAAAAAATATTTTATTTTCTGAATACAGAATAATAATGTATTGTATAATTCTGAAGCCTTATGAAGGATTCAATATACTATTTTTCCTTTTTCATAGACACTGAAATCTTTTTCAATCTATCAAATATAGCATGGAAAAAATTTTCTGCTTTAAGGTACCTGAAAGACAAGTTCCCTTTCATTGATCGAACCAGGACGGCAATCTGGGGTTGGAGTTATGGTGGTTATGCGGCAGGAATGGTCCTGGCCACTGATCCAAGTGGAGTTTTCAAATGTGGAATGTCAGTAGCTCCTGTAACTGATTGGGCTCTTTATGGTAAGAATTTCCAAAGGATTTTCATTATTTATAAACGACATTTTTACCTCAAAAAAGACTAAAACTTTCAACCTGTTTTTTTCCTAAATGATATCCGTTATCCAATTTTATTCTATCACCATTTCTACACCTATTTAATTCTACACGCAGAAAAAAATGTGTTGAATCTACAGAAAAATATTTAGAATCTACAGATTAATCTGCTGGAATAAGGATATCAGCAGATTATTTCTGTATATTTTCAAGAATATTTTTGTTCGATATACAGACAAAATCTGTGTTGAATCTACACAAAAATCTGTAAATTCAACAGATAAAATGTCTAAATTCTACAGATAAAATCTGTAAATTTTATATTTAGGTACATATTTTTTGTATTTTCAAACATAAAAATTAATATCTTAAAAACAATGATTAATTAGGAACATGAGATGGCGGTCCTACTTTTTTTCTGTGGTATAATACTCATTCACATAAAATATTAAATTATCTCACTGGTAATGGGAACAGATTGAAATCTGTAAAATTTACAAATTTCCATCGCTCCAAATCCAGAGATTTTATGACCAGTAAATTATAACATATTTTATCTGCTGAAATAGCAGAAAGGTCCAACAGATCTGAATCTGTAACTTTAACAGAATCAGATATGCGTGTGTTAACTATGAACCGCATGCTCTGCGTGCAATAAATTAATTTCTCGTCTTTGCACTCAAGATTCTATTCTAAATAATTTCAAATTAAATGATTTTAAAATGTTGTAACGAATTTCAAAAATATGTATGCAAAAAAATTCAGAATTTTTAATTTTTCAAATATAAAACCATGTAATTTCTTGTCCAATGTCAGAAATCTTAATAAGTTTCATAAAATTCCTTAACATTTCTTTAATATTCTCACAAAGGCCATCTTCGATTTTCTTTTTTCGATTATTTTTTTCGATTTATTGTAATATGATGAAGATATCCTGTGAGTTTTGTCCTCTCGCTAAACTATTCGAAAAACCTATTTTCTGTAAATTAATTTTTTTAAATATGATTATAACTATGAAGTTAATGAAAAATGTTGTTGTTTAGGTTTTTAAGGCCATGTAAGACTTACCCGATTCCTAACTTACTGACATTTTTGCTTCCTCATAGAGGAAGCTTTGTAGTGGTGACAAAATCCAGTTTCCTAAAAAAGGTTTTTTGAACATATTTCAAGGGCAATATATCTAATATGATGAACTGAAAAAATGTCTGGATGTGTGTGTGTGTGTGTGTGTGTGCGTGCGTGTGTGTGTGTGTGTGTGTGTGTGTGTGTGTGTGTGTGTGTGTGTGTGTGTCACGGTCCAGCAATTTCTTGAAAACGCGTACAGATAAATTGATGAAATTTTGCATAGTTATTCCACTATATACCTAGTTGAATTTCTTACAAGGGTTTAACAAAATATTTAATTTTACAAGTTTTATATACTTTTATAATTTTCGTAAAATTCATTTTTCCAATATAACTTCTCAAATATTGAAAATTGAAAGCTGATGTACGGAAAATGAAGATTCCTTTCATCGAGACGAATCTATTGACCTATATGATTAATGCATTTCATTAAAAAATAAGGAAGTTATGTTTATTTATAATTTTGAAAATTAATTTTTGCAAAAAATGCATGAAAATATGGCCACATTCCGTGTCCATAAAGCATGCGGAAAATTCCACATTCCCCTACTGTGAGAATAGTAGTGCGGGAATGTTACAATTCCCGCACGCTTTATGAACACGGAATGTCGCCATTTTCATGCATTTTTTGCAAAAAAACATCGTGTGTGACATGTGCGGGAAGTTGAACATTCACTTGTGTGAAGTTTGTAACACTCGACTACGACTTACACGCACTCGCCTTCGGCTCGTGCGTTCACCTCAGTGAACTTGTGTTACAAACTTCACACTCTTGGAATGTTCAACTTTCTGCACTTGTAACACAATATACTATTTTCGCTCTATGTTTTCAAATAATCAAAATTTTGAGTTGACGTAAGGAAAATGAATATTCTTTATGTCGAGACGAATCGAGTGACCTGTATGATGAATGCATTTAATTCAGAAATAAGAAAGTTATGGTTGATTCTATTTTTATAAAAGTAATTTTTCGACTGTAATTTCTGAAATAATTAAAATTTAAAGCTGATGTACAGAAAATGAAGATTCTTTGTGGCTAGACGAATCGATTCACCTAAAAGATTAATGCATTTTATAAAAAAATAAGAAAGTTATGCTTTATTGTAATTTTCGAAAATGAATTTTTTGAATATAACTTTTCAAGTAATCAAAATTTAATGCTGATGTAAAGAATACTTAATGCTTCCTTTATGAGGAAGCAAATCATATTTGCTTACCGGAAGCAAAGTGCTCATTGAATGAGTACAAAAGTTGATACAACTTGACAGCTAGTTTTCTCTGCAACGTTACGTTATCTGGTCCTAAATATTGACATTTATAAAAAAAAAATTGTTGACAAAAATTTAAGACCAGATAAACATACCTTAGCATATTTTCTTTAATTTTAGAAACAATTCTGTGACATCACCATCAGGGTCAGCTGCCCTATTTCGTATGAAATAACTTGATTTTCCATAAAATTCCACAAAATATCGTTATATTCCTTAACAAGCTGTAGTTTTATCAACTTTTCTGCCCATACAATCAGTACTTTACTTCCTCATAGAGGAAGCATTAATTACTTAATAATAAAATGTATTAATAATAGGTCGTAATTTTATTTATTACATCAGCTTTAAGATATCATAATTAATAAAGTTACAGTTGAGAAGTAAAATTTTCAAAATTATAAACAACCATAATTTTTTTATAGATAGTATCATTTTCTATTACGTATCTCTTCCTCTTTGAGAAAAAAAAGGACAGAAATTGATAAAACAGGGCAGAAAACGATACTATGTTATAATTAATTACCTGAAATTTACTTTAGGGAAAATTCTGATACGCCATAATTAGTTAAATTTCTCTAATCAAGCATATAATCTTCTCCTTGTTAGATATAAATTGTGGGTGGTAAAAGAGGGGCTTTTCGCGAGCATCGCCTTGTATTCATGATAATTTCCAGATGCTGATAGTATGTCAAAAGTGAATTTCCCCCTTTGTTTCAAGCAAACTCATTAATCTCGCTCTTTCGTAGCTTGTCCACTGTTCTGCTTGCTGAGCCGTAATTAATAACTTGTTTTAATTACAGATTCAATTTACACGGAGAGGTTTATGGGTTTGCCGACGTCATCCGACAATCTCAAAGGTTACGAGGAAGCTCAACTTCTTAAAAAAGTAGATAAAGATAAGGAGAACGGATTCAGGACAAAGGGATATTATTTAATCCATGGAACACTGGATGACAATGTTCATTATCAACAGTCTCTTATGCTAGCCAAAGTTCTAGAGCAAAACGATATTTTATTTAGGCAACAGGTAAGATTTTCCGTCAATTATCAAAATAAATTTTCAGTATACTTTTTATATTTCATAGAACCAAGCTTTAAATTTTCAAATTATGGTATATAAAGTATAATTCTTATTATTCTTATATTAATTCGTTCAAAAATATATATTTTTCATCCTTTGACTCTTTCTCATATCGTACGTTATTTGGCTTGAAATTAATTATGTTTTTTTTTTCAAATTTTCAAAATGCTCTAACTTTTTTAATTTTCATTAAAAATGGCTGGCCAACGAACTCGGCCTTAATTTTAAGACACTAAAAGAGTATACCAAAGGCCAATCCAATCAGTTAATTCCTTCGAAAGTAATCGTGAACGAAAGCTAAAAATCTACAGACACACGCACACACACACACATACATTGGTAAAACCATGTTTTTCGGGTTCAGGGGTTCACAAAACGTGAAGATTTAACAAAAAATGAGGGGGTCAAATTTTACATAAATATAATACATTCTCTCTGATGAGAATGTAAAAATTGTTTTAAGATGTTGGATTTTTTACATTCTCATCAGAGGGAATGTATTATTTTATAAACAACTGATTGTTCTTAAAAACAAATTCTATGTTTTTTTATATGCGAAAACAAATATTTTTGGGATATACGTTTTAAAACAGAAACTTCAATGTAAGAATCGTCTAAAATTTTTCAGCCGTTCATGAAAAAATGTTGATCATGTTGTAACATTAAGTTTTCATTGTTAATAACGTTTGCAAACAATTTTTACATTCTCATCAGAGAGAATGTATTATATATATGTAAAATTTGACCCCCTCATTTTTTGTTAAATTTTCACGTTTTGTGACCCCCTGAACCCGAAAAGCATGGTTTTACCAATGTGTCCGTCTGTCTATCTGTCTGTCTGTCTGTCTGTGTGTGTGTGTGTGTGTATGTGTCTGTAGATTTTTAGCTTTCGTTCACGATTACTTTCGAAGGCCTTTGGTATACTCTTTTAGTGTCTTAAAATTAAGGCCGAGTTCGTTGGCCAGCCAGTTTTAATGAAAATTAAAAAAGTTAGAGCATTTTGAAAATTTGAAAAAAAAATAATTAATTTCAAGCCAAATAACGTACGATATGAGAAAGAGTCAAAGGATGAAAAATATATATTTTTGAACGACCTAAAGGACTCATGTAACAATTTTGTTAATTTTCTTAAAAAATCAAAAATTCAAATTTTTAGTCAAATAACTCTGATGAGAATGTGTTCCTTAAGGTCAATAGAACCTTAAGAAATTTAAATAAACGTATATAAACAAATTAAAGCACACATATTGTGATGAGAATGTGTGCTCACAAGGCACCCCTAGTTACGACTAAAATCGGGGAAAATCTTTTCGAACATAAGTGCTATTGAAAAATTAATTTTACACCGAAAGTAAACGATTTTTATATTAAGGTGACAACTTGAGAAAATTTGACCTAAAATAAAAATTTTAATTCGAATAAAACAAACTGCTAAGCAGAAAGTTGTAATCAACGTAAATTTTAACTATAATAGATTAATGCTATAGAATTTTAAAGTATTTTATGAAGTATCTGGGAATTTTCAGAGATTTTCACGACTTTGAACAGATTTTAAGAGATTTGTATGACTGGAATTTTGAAATTTGTGAGGGAAATTTACTGAGAGATTTCTTGAATTTCTTAAGGGAACAAAAGATTTTTATAACTTTTAAAAGATTTTGTAGAATTTACAAGGATTTCGGAGATTTTCATAAAATGTTATGGGTTTTCAAGATTTGTCTAATTACTAAAAGATTTTGTAAAGTTTTCAAGGATTTCATGGAATTTCTTGAAATTTCTAATGATTGTAAAATTTTGCAGACGTATACAGATGAAGATCACGGTATCGCCCAATCTCGCACTCATCTTTATCACTCTCTCGAAAACTTTTTGGAGGAATGCTTCGAACCATCTTCCTGATCAAAGTATTTTCATTAAGGACCTGTGGAGGAAGAATGAAAAACAATCTCAATCACATCCTGTAAATAAACTATCAAGTGTACATAGTCCATGTACAATATGTAATATGAGTGTTCATGTAAATAAGGACTGAAACAGTACTCGAAACCCAGAAAGATCGTCGGTGAACAATGTGCCAAGTTGAGTGTAACAATCGGTTTATAAATTGTGTTATATGAAAAATTCCGTTTGTTACGCACACAGAAGTTTGATGAAATTAGAAGATTTCAACCTACAATACCTGATTGAGCGATCTACAAAAATAGAGTTTGTACTTATTTATGAGTTAGACTCTTTTTAGTACATGAACAAGTTTTTTAAAGTCAGCTATTTTAAGAGAAAACTTTGTTACTTAAGGAGTAATTTTATATATACATAGGAGCACGCAAAAGAGAAAAAGGATATAAAACTTTTAAATTTCTGAATAGCTCAATACGTAGGCTTACGTTAGTTCATTTTATGGATACTTTCAACAGCAATTTTCATTATATGTATGTACCTCAGTCACGTATAATGCTCCGTATAAAACGAGAAGTGCAAAGATTTATCAATTTTTTCTTCAGAAAAACTTGTTTCTATTTGCAATTAAAAATAAATACTTTATTCAACAGGAGTAAAACATTTACAATAAGATATACATAAATGTATTTTAATCATTCTTTAGATATTCTCCCAATTATCATCTACTACATACTTGATATTATTTCGTAAGTTCAGTCGATCTAACTTTTATACAATCTAAGTTAGTGATTAAGAATAAGTTTTAGCAAATTACTTATATATTTACTTTCATTTCTGTTTATCAATCTTAAGATAGCATATCTACAAATTGTTATCGTTAAACCAACGATATGTAATGTAACGGAGCACAGTAGTGTAAATAAGCGACTATCACGTTTTATCGTCTATTAAAGTTTTTTAAATCAAGGACCACTGCAGGAATTTTTAAAGGTGGATAAAAGTGAATTTATTGAAATAATTGTTAACTTTTATCTCGAACTTGTTGTACATACAAGATTACTTAATTAACATATATCTGATGTAGAGAAAATACTGTTACGATAAAACTGTGCGAACTAACCCATAGTTTTTCAAAGTTGCTTGAAAATTCACTATCGATTATTTGTTGAATGTATTCAAAATAAAGCTCTATGTTTTAATAAGAACTCTCTAACAATTTCCTACTTTTATACTCCACGATTGTTCCGTTGTCACATGAATATAATTGTGAACTAGGCTTAAATGTGTAAATGCCGAGCGCAACTCTACTTTGAGTTTGCCGCCAAACGAATGAAAGAATTATGACGTATGTATGCGCGAGAAATCGACGCTGTACGGCTCCGCTCAGTGAAGATTACAGTCTACTTTTGACGTCATACCGCGTAGAGTTCTCGCGCGTCGTGACACATTTTCTCGTTCCGCCGGAACAATTAATGATTAAACGAACTTACCTGTCAAGTTCAATCATAATTATATGAATTACTTGTTCGAAGATATTTTACTTGTAGTACCGCAACTTGGTGTCGGATGGTGCCACATTTTAGAGATAGATAGAAGAAAAGAGCTTCCTCTCTCTCTATTCATTCAATACCCTACATCTTCATTTAGTTTAGAGATAGGGGACTTTTATTTTATTTATTTATTTATTATTATTATTTTATTTTTTATTATTTATTTATTTATTTTTTTGTGGGAGGGTTTTAATTTTAATTGTTTAATTTTTATTTAAACTGAATAGAGACAATTAAAGGGCGGGAAAGGATATCTTCGAACAAGTAATTCATATAATTATGATTGAACTTCACAGGTAAGTTCGTTTAATCATGAATTATATTTCATTTTACTTGTTCGAAGATATTTTACTTGTAGATGTTTCGAGTACAAGTGTATTTCCTAAGAATTCCCTTTATTAACGGGCGAATATAAAATTACCTTACATCTAGATGTCTAAGATAATATGATAAAAATTATAATGCAGTTTTATCTATTTGGAATATTAATTCTAAAACATTAAACCTTAAGAAAATATCAAGAATATTTATGAAAGAACGGTTTTAGCAAAGTTTGGCTCTAAATTCTTAACTGGTCTTTTATAAAAGCGTGCGAAAACTTTTGAGTCCTCCAATCAACCCGCTGCTTGCTTAACTATATTTAAATCTAGTCCTCTCGATCGAACCCTGGAAGTAGATGCTTGTCTCGTACTATGAGCTGTGTATTCCTTATCTAAACCTGCTTCCTGCATGATAAATCTGATCCATCTACTTATAGTTTGAGAATCTATTGATTTGTGTGGTCTTCTAAAAGAAATTAGTAATTGATTGGCCTCTCCTGAGGTCCTTAGTCCGTTCTATGTAACTTAAAATAGTCCTTGCGACACAAAGATTTTTATTTAAAAAAAAAAGAAAAAATGCATAGGGTTGGTTCACACCAGGTCTAGAGGTCTTTATCAAGTCAGTTATTCGGATTTCTACGCCTCCTGCTAAACAGATAACATTATCTAACTTAATTAAAGATATAGATTGAACTCTAAACGCTGAACCCAATGCTAGAAGCATGACTATTTTCAAAGACAGCTTACATAAATCTAAATCTTCAGGGGGAGACCATTCTTCTAATTTTCTTAGGACTATTCCTACATCCCAGGTTGTAACATATTTAGGCGCTGATGGTCGAAGTTTGAAGACTCCCTTGAAGAAACGACTTAAAAGAGAGCTTCCCGATGTATCATAGTTATTTATTAAAGCTATTTCACATATTAGAGTATTAATAGTTCCATAAGACGCTCCTTCAGCGAATTTCTTTGTTAGACACCTGAGGATAACCTGATCTTCTGCGTAGAATGGATCCTGTGATTGCTGACAGCAAAAATTCCACCAGTAATTTTAGGCAGTATTGTACTGCTTGTACGTACTATTAGAAATAGAATAACTCATAATTCCAATTGTGTCATTATTCAGGTTCTTTTTCTCGAATGCCTGCCTGACACAATTCCTGACACCAGGATAAGGCTTCGAGCAAGTAGATGGATGATTTTTCTGCAAGAAAGTAAAAGATAGGAAGATGGTCCAAATTTTATTGTTTTTGAAATGAGAAGTCTACGGAATTCCGGAAACCAAGGTTGACCTGTCCAGTATGGGACCACCAAGATGCCTGTTGAGCCTTCATCCCTGACTTTCTTTAATACCCTTGTAATTAGGGAAAAAGGCGAGAAGGCGTACCAAAATTCTGACTTCCATTTTATAGTTAGAGAGTTAATAGCATAAGCTTCAGGGTCTCTTTCCCAAGAACAATATTTATTACACTTCTTGTTAATCCTAGTTGCAAATAAATCCACTGAAGGTTTTCCGAATTTATTAACTATTTCTTGGAAAACATCCCCTGCTAATTCTCATTCTATATCTAAGTTAGAGATTCTTGAGCCTTCATCAGCCAAATTATCCTGGGAAGCAACATATTCCGCAAAAATCCATATTTCTCTATTCCTATACTATTCCCACATCTCCTTAGTTATTCTGTTTAAATTCCGATGTTTGATACCACCCATTTTATTTATATAGGCTAGTGCCGTAATATTGTCAATTCTTAAGAGAATTTGTTTATTAAAAGCCGATGAAGCGAAACATTTTAAAGCCAAAAAGGCTGCCCTGATTTCAAGAAAATTTATGTGTCTTTCCCTTTCAGCACTACTCCAAAAACCTCTTGCCGTATTCTTTAAACCTCTTTTGGATCCTCTTCCTCAGAGGATCCAAAGATTAAGAAATCATCTAGGTAGATAACCACTCTAACACCCTGTCTTCTTAACCAATGAACTATTGGTTTGCCAATTTTAGTGAAGACAAATGGAACAGAGGTTAAACGAAAAGGTAAAGCGTTAAACTGATAGACTCTATTATTATATTCAAATCTCAGGTACTTCCTATGGTCTGCAAACATAGGAACTGTTAAATAGGCATCTTTGAGATCTAAGGGACACATGTAGTCCTTTCTATTAATTAAATTTACTGCCGTTTGGATGTCCTCTAATTTAAAATGATCCTTTTTAATGAACTCGTTGAGCCCTTTTAAATTTAGAATAAATCTATGAGATCCATCTGGTTTATGTATAAGAAAATATGGGGAAAGGAATTGACCCCTGGTGAAAGTGCATTCTTCGATAGCACTGGATATTATTAGCTTATCGATAACTTTGTCTAAATCCTGATTAGGACTTAAAGTGTGGGGTTTTCTTCTTTGAAAAGGCTCATGTTCGAAAACCAATTTATAACCCAAAATGGTTTGTAAAACGAAACGGTCCTAGGTAATTTGTTGCCAACTTTTTATAAAAAATTTTAGCCTTGTAGAAGAGAAGCTTACCGGGTAATCCTTTAGTGTCTGCTCCTCTGAGGTTGTGATTGGCTGTAGTATTTCTTCGCCGGAGTTCTGTACTTCGATGTTTTGTAATTCCTGGAGGTGGTTGGTTTTAACTAACTGAACCTGTAGCTCCCACGTCCCACCTCCCTTCTGATGTTGGAGCTTTTCCAGTTTAAAGAGTTCGTATTATTTGCCTTGAGTGGGGCTCTGTTGCATGGCTTTAAATCCTTCGAAATTTTTTCCATGGCCTCAGACGTTTCAATTACAGCCTTTAAATTGTCGCCGAAAAGCCAGATAGTAGACTCCACCTTTTTTGCAATTTTTTGGGCTTTTTCCTCAAATCTTGACATTAGGAAGGTTTTTCTTGCCTGTGAAAGAGAGAATGATAAATTCACAGAGGAGTTTTACGGATGTTGACAAGCTCCCTAGAACCTTGTCTCTATCGAGAGGTGTATCTGCGTCGTCCAAAATTCCGAAGTCGTTTAGAACAGACGAAGCAGAAGACAAGGCTGCACAAGGTACTCCTTAAAATGGCCATCTCTAGCTAAAGGCCTTGGTTGGAGGTCGACTGCGATTTCCTCATTGAGAGC
This sequence comes from Synergus japonicus, assembly GCA_900474275.1. Classification (NCBI taxonomy): domain Eukaryota; kingdom Metazoa; phylum Arthropoda; class Insecta; order Hymenoptera; family Cynipidae; genus Synergus; species Synergus japonicus. The sequence goes on along the minus strand of UCOH01012447.1, from coordinate 9,093 downwards.
TGGGGCCTCAAGGTTAATCTGACCCTTCATAGGGGTCGCAGCAAGTAGCTTTTCTTTTTCTTCTTTTCCAATGCCCGACTTGATCCAAGATGAGATACGTTTGGCTACGTCTTCTCTAAGGGAAATTTCTTTAGAAGCCTGAGTCGGGTTTGTCCCTAGAAAGATATCCACCTCGTCTTCCGAGTGCTCGCTGGATTCCAGTTCCTCTTCCGACCACGAAGCTCGGATATAAATTTTTTGGCACACGACAACGATTCTAGATCGAAGTTCGGCTATTTTGTCAGTCCTGCTTGTACCAGAATTAAATTGCATCTTGCATCTGAAACAGATTTACGAAAAAGAAAACTTACCCTCATAATCAAGAATCTGATCCTAATTTTCTATTTCAGCTAATTCCGCGAACACCTTGTTCATTTCTGCCTCTAAAAATCTAAGTTTCTCTTCTTTTGCCAATTTCGCGTTCATATTTACTATGTGGTCGTCACCGACGCCAAGAAACGAATGAAGATGTAGGGTATTGAATGAATAGAGACAGAGGAAGCTCTTTTCTTTTATCCCTCTCTAAAATGTGGCGCCATTCGACAATAAGTTGCGGTACTACAAGTAAAATATCTTCGAACAAGTAAAATGAAATATAATTTTCGTTTTTAATGAACACACTCGCTCCGCCGGAGTAAATTTAGATACAATCGAGTATCAAGATTCACCGAATCACCCACGTTCCGCCGGAACTAAAACTTCATAAATTCTCGTTTCGCCGAAACGTAGAATTTTCATCTTCATTGTTCATGTGCTGTGCTAGCTCCGATTCTCGCGCGCGCGCGCGCGTGTGTGTATTTGTGTGTGAGATGCCAATCATTTTCTCATGTGCTTCTTTTAAAATCAAATTCATTTCATGCAATAAAAAGGGTTTTTTATGCCTCTCGCAGGCTTTTTCCCGCAAAATAGTGTGTTAAACTATTTATCTCTACTCTATAAATAATTAAGATCAACCTTAAAACATAAATTTAAATAAGTGATCGAGCGTTTATTGGCAAGATCATTCAAAACAAAATAACGATACTTCTTTCAATTTATGCGATCGGTGGAGAAGATTTGTGCGAGAGTATGGATAGATTTATCCATACTCTCCAGTTTATTGGTCATTGCATATTTTGGATCTGTTTACAGAGAGACGAACATTTTCTTTGTATTTGATTTATGATGCGCATTATGCAAATTCCTATTAATTAATTATAATAATCTTCACATTCATTTATTCACCTTTCTAACATTGTTTGTCCCCACGTTCCTTTCTAGAATTTGCTTTAACAGTGTTTTCAAAATTTAGTAATTTATGGTAACTTCTAGAGATTTTGTATAAAACTATGGACCAATACCAGATTCAGTTTGTGAAATTATCAGACCACTTGAAGTGCTGTACATTTCATAGAATTTGTTCAATTTGAATTTGAATTATGTTTCATGATTAAATTTTAATCATACAAAATTATAGTAGACTAAATTTATTTCAAATAGGTATATGTTGTTTTCTTTTTAAGAAAATAAGACGATACGTAATTACCGATTTCAAGAGAAAAATTTGTGACTGAATTACGAGTTTTTGAATTAAACTTTATAATTTTTTGATAAAAATTCTCTGACAGTTGTTGAAAAGGTCAAAAAGTTCTATCAACATTAGAAAAAAAATTAATACACAATAATATCTATATTATTTCCTATAGATATCTATACTGATAGTTTTAGAGTATCATACTTTAAAGAAATGGTTGGTAAGACTTTTGATAATACACGTTATCAGTTTTTAAAATTCAAGTATCATTATAAATAAATACAAGAAACTACACTAATGTGTAGCACGTATTTTATTATATTAAGAATATTTTATTTTCAACAGTCTTAGCATAAATAAACTTTAAGGATTTAAAGAAAAATAGTTTTTTTTTAAAGTTAAATAATTGTTAAAATGAAACTTTAAAATTTTTTATGGTAAATTGTAATAAATTATAATATTGTCATTTTTAGTTTGTCAAATTTTAAATACGTTTCAATTTTTATTTTTAGAAGCTAAGAATTCAGATGAATTTTAGTTAAATGGATTAAGTTAGAGTGTATTTTAAATATATGAGGGATTTTATATCAAGTGAACACACTTTTGAAACCGATGTCGTCTGATCGGCCTCAAGCTTTTAGAAAGTTTAGTCCTATTGATTAGTAGTTACCACACCAAATTTGAAAGAGATCGGTCAAAAACTTGCCAAGTTGGAGGGAGTGGAATTTTGACATTTTGGTCAAATAGCCCCTGCTTCGGATCCATGTAACTAAGAACCAATGGTATTTCGAAAATTTTTTCCTACACGCTTGTGACAGATTTTCCTTCAATCTTTTAAAAAAAATTTTTAATATTTTTTAATCCTAAATTTGACCGATTTTTTTGAAAATCAAAAATATTTTAAACTTTTTCTCAAAAAGGGACGTTTTTTCGCTCAAAAGTAAGCTCAGGTCTTTTCCTTTCAGAACATTGAGGTCCAAAAGTGGGCTGAGACTTGTTTATCTATCAAAATTAACGTCGAGTACCTCGAAACACCCCTGACGCTAGCTCTCGAACGTTGTTAGGTAGAGTTCATGTCAAGTGATCACAAAACTTTTCGTGCTTGAATGGGATTTGCGTGAAATTCAGTGTAATCAGTCCTTTAGTAGTCAAGAAAAATTACAATAAATATTTTTGAAAAATTGCAAAAAATGCCGAAGATATGGGACTTTAAAATTTTTTGGACCTTTTGTCTGGAAACATCATAACTTTGGTTCTACTTAACCAATTTAGTTTTTTAATAAAACGTGCTTTCATGTCAAAAAACTAGTTCTAACAGATTTTGTCATTTGAAAGTCCCATATCTTCGGCATTTTTTAGAATTTTTCAAAAATATTTATTGTTGTTTTTCTAAACTACTAAAGGACTGATTACACCTAATTTCACGCAAATCCCATTCAAGCACGAAAAGTTTTGTGATCACTTGACCTGAGCTTTCTTTTGAGCGAAAAAAAGGCCCTTTTTGAGAAAAAGTCAAAAATATTTTTGATTTTCAAAAAAATCGGTCAAATTTAGGATTAAAAAATATTTATATATTTTTTTAAAGATTGAAGCAAAATCTGTCGAAAGCGTGTTGGAAAAAATTTTCGAAATGCCATAGGTTATTAGTTACATCCCAGATAACAATGCGTGCGACGCACGTCACCCGCATTGTGTGATCGTCATGCAATGCGTGTGAAAACGCCTGCACTTCGGCAGCATTACATGACGGCCACTTACATGCGTGCGTTATGAGTCGCATTTCGTTCGCACGAAATGCGTGGAACATGATCATATGGTGCGAGCTTTATTAGTCGCATTTCGCCCTCATGAAGATCCGTGCTCATGCGCACAACGCACGAGTCGCCACTTGCACGATAGGTTTTGAATAGGTGGTTCGCCTTCGCCAATGGAGGTGTGCACATCGAAGTGATTTCTTTAATTGTTTTTTGGAAAATTCAAATTGCGAACGAAGAGAAAAAATAATGTTCTGAAGAGCATTAATCATTTAAGATCTCAGTGATCCCGGAAAGGCTAGTCTTTGCCCGTTATTTCCTTGTAATTTCGTGCCCGGCAAACCTAACCCTATCGCACTGACAAGCGTCAATTCCCGCGCGGCGCACGCGACCACGTGTTCGCGGGCGGCATTTAAATCCCCCTTTAAATTTAATTTTTCTTCTATAGCTTCAATCTACCAGCTTTTTAAGCCGATGGAAAAAAGTCATGGCTGCTAATTCTAGGTCGGTGTCAGACACCGGTGGTCGGCCACCTAATCTCGATGAATGCACCATGGACACGATGGAAACATCCATCCTTGATGAGAGAGAAAAACAAGGGTTGGAGGGTCTTTTATCTCTCCAGTTTGATCCCGAAACCGGTAAGAAATCTCCTGATGGAGAATTCCATAAGGTAAGATCCCGAAATCGAACTCGTAATCACGAAGGAGACAATATCGAAAATACCAGCTCTCACACCAAATGCCACAAATCGCGCGACACCGATACCAACCCTGCTACAATCCCTCTCACCGAAAATGAGGACCAGTTCGACATTCAACCACAGATAACTAATAACCATCAAAATTCAGGCTCTAACGCCTGACACCCATACCGAGCAAGATCCTTGCCCTAAGGCCAACAATGACCCTAAATGTGTTCACTGCGGCGGTAATCACCTCCCTAATGCGAAAAATTGTCCAGAGCTCCAATTCCAAAGAGAATTCAGGGCATACGCGGCCAAAAATGGCGTTTCCTTTTCCGAAGCAAAATATGCGATCCGACCCAAGAAAAATTCCAGAAATAGTTCATCCCCCGCGCAATCTTCTTTCGTCAGGTTTTCAACCAACCCAGAATTTAACGATGCTCAGACACCAACCATTTCCACCCATTTACCCATTCCCTCCCCTGCTAAAGCTCGAACTTTTTCTGAAATGGTATCTCGTCCGAAATCTCATTTCGGTACCAAAACCAACTAAGAACAAACTCCTCCCAAATCTAACAAAATGCCATCACCAACTACAAACTTCTCCTCTTACCACAACAATGGTAGATCTCAGAGCTCACTTCCCAATGGGTTTGCTTTGCATACTTTAACTTCTCACACATCAGTAAATAAAACTGTCAACTCCGGGAATAACGCAATCTCAATTATTGGCGGCATTATCGAGGCCCTAACCGGCTTAATTTCTTTTCTCAGAACCGATTGCTCCTCCGATGAGGAAGAAAAACAAAATCTACTTAACCGAATTTTGACTAGCGTTTCTGCTCTTACGGCTTCGTTAATTTCACCTCAAAATGACACAAATTAGGAACTTAAAAATAATGCAGTGGAATTGTCGCGGAATCTTGAATAAGAAGGAAGACCTTCTAACTATGTCCGTCGACTATGACATTCTTTTACTCAACGAAACTTTCTTGAAAACTAACAAAAATTTTAACCTAAAGAACTTCAATCTAATTAGAGCTGACAGAATTTCCAATAGAGGTGGCGGTCTTGCAATAGCCATCAGATCGGGAATCAATTTTTCCAAAATATCTTCAATTTTCAACGCCGAAAACAGACTCGAAACCCTAAGTATTTCGATTAACTCTTCCGAGGGGGAGCTCTTGATCGTTTCGGTCTACAGAGTTCCTTCTTCGGATAATATAAATCTATCCAACACCTGGTTAACTCTACTTAATTCTATTTTAGCAGTAAATTCTAACCTGGTCTTTATTGGAGGTGACTTTAATAGCCACCACTCCTCATGGGGTAGCTCCCATAACTGCACCATTGGTACAGAGCTTTGCTCCTCACTAGACCAATCCAACTTCATTTGTCTGAACGACGGTAGGGAGACCTTTGCTACACGCCCAGGTCAATCTCCTTCGATTTTGGACCTTTCATTTGTAACCCCTAATCTTTATACTAATTACTCATGGGATGTGCGAGAGGACGCCATGGGGAGTGATCACTTCCCAGTGGTTACAAGCCTTGGAGTTTCTATCCCTATTTCCCCTTTCTTTTCACACAAATATAAACTTAAAAATATCGATTGGCCTTACTTTTCTAATAAACTATCTGATTTTATCAAAGTCAATGAAGCAACGTTTAATGATTCATCTTTTGACCCCGTCTCTAGCTACAATTTACTCATTGAAGGAATTGACAATGTTGTTTCTTCAGCTTGTCCTTCTTCTTCTCATATTAGTCATGCCTCTCAACAATTTAGGTCCCCTACTAAAAAACCCTTCGTTCCTGCCCCTTGGTGGGACGAATCTTGCGACCAAGCCGTCACGTTAAGAAAACGGGCCACCGGGGAGTACAGACGAAATAAGTCATATCCTAACTATGTAGAAATTAAAAAAGCGGAAGCTAGGGCCAAGCGATCTTTTAATATAGCACGCAGAAGTTCCTTTAGAAAATTTTTCAATTCCTTGGATAGAATGACTCCTATTTCGAGAATATGAAAAGTTGTCAAGTGTTTTAAAAATCGTTTCACTCAACCGGCAGTGGCCTCCTGTTCAGCAGACAGAGAAGTTATTGTCAAGTTGCACTCTTTAATCGACGAACAAAGTCCCCCGACAGTTTTTCATGACAAATTCCCTTCCGATTTCAGATCAAATGAATTTCTTGAAGCTCCTTTTTCTAAAAAAGAATTGGAAATTGCAATTTCCTCGCTCAAAAAAAAATCCTCACCTGGCCTAGATAAAATCGATTATAATATCATTAGACATCTCCCTGAAGAGGCAAGATCTGCCCTTCTTCTAATATAAAATAACATATACAGCTCCGGGTTATTCCCTCCTACATGGAACAATTTTCTAGTAATTTTCATTCCAAAATCAACTCCTGGTAAATTTCGTCCTATTTCACTCGCGTCTTGCTTATTTAAACTTATGGAAAAACTAATTTATAATAGATTAATTTGGTATTTAGAACACAACGTGTATTTATCACCCTCTCAATTTGGTTTCAGAAAGGGTAGATCTTGCGCTGACAATTTGGCTATTTTAGCAGTAGAAGTCTGGAAAGGCTTTGCTGACAGGGAGGTCACAGCCGGCCTTTTTTAGATTTAAAGGGAGCTTTCCCGAGCGTTATACCGCAAATTCTGGCGGAGGACCTGCGGGAAATCGGCATCCCCGAGTCAATGGCTAGTTTCGTGTACAGTTCCACTGCATGTAATAATATTTTTTTTCAGATTAACGGCGATTTAGTAGGTCCTAGAACCAGCACTGTGGGGCTCACTCAGGGTAGCATTCTCAGTCCGATTCTTTTCTCAGTTTACACAAGAAAACTACTATCTATTATCCCTAACGATTGTACCTTAATTGAATTTTCAGACGATCTAGCTATTTTTAGCAGATCCCAAAACACTGAACAATGTGTTGCTTTTCTCCAAAGATGTGTAGACCTTCTTTCCAACTTTCTAGTGGAAAGGGGTCTCGAAATCTGCCCAGAGAAGACCAAACTAGTTCTCTTTTCAAAACAAAAACTAGACTTCAATAATATTTTACTTTCTCTTAACGTAAATAATATTCCAATTTACCCATCAGAAACAGTCAGTTTCTTGAGAGTATTGTTGGATTTCGAGTTTTCCTTGGATGCCCACTTTGCTTATCTAACCGAGAAATGCCGAAAAATTTTTAATATCTTAAAAGTCCTTAGGGGCGTCTGGTAGGAAGCTGATCCTTATATTCTTTTAAAAATTTATGATTTACTGATCAGAAGTAGCATAGACTACGGCTCTTATATCTATACATTTAAGCACGAAAAATTTTTTAGTAAACTAGAAAAAGTTAGAAATCAGGCTATCAGATTAGCCATAGGCTATAGAAACAGTACCCCAATTAACGTTATGCTGGCTGAAACTTGTGAACCCCCTTTAAAGAAACGCTTTTGCTATTTAGCAAAAAGATATCAGCCTAACAGACAGCCTCAGGGAACTTTGGAACTCCACTAACCGAACTAATAGATTTCGCATTAGAGACATTTTTGTGCTGTTTAGGGCCTACGATGGTGTTGCCAATTTTAAGCATCAGATTCGAAGTTCGGAAACCCATCCCTATTTTGAATTCCCTTATTCCAATCACTTATACGAGCCTGAGGTCGAGTTTGGCATAGGTCGCTTAGCTCAAAATTGCCCAGATCCAGAGGCTCTCATTCAAGACTTCACACACTTGAAATTTCAAAACTCCATTCAATTTTATACAGATGGTTTCAAGTCGGGGATAGATGAGGCAGCTGGATTTGCTTTCGTCTGTCCTTCGACTGGAATTACTATTTCCTGGAAAATTTCTAACTTTAGTACTATTTTTACAATCGAAGCATACGCGATTTTGTATACCTTAGATTACATAATCAAAAACAATATTGTTAAATCGGTTTTATTTTCAGATTCTTTAAGTGTCCTTCAGAGTATAGCAGCAGTTTGTCCCAGTGAAATTAAATCTTTTATCATTTTCGTAATAAGAAATAGACTAGCGACCTTGGCCGAGCTCGGCCTCACGGCTACATTGATTTGGATCCCGGGCCATAAAGGAATCCGAGGAAATGAACGAGCCGACCAAGCGGCCAAGTTAACCGCTGGTACCGGTCAGTTTCTTCCAGTTTCTTTACCCAGCACAGATTTTTTCAGTTCCGACAGAAAATCTTTTCTAGACAGCACCAGGAGTTATTACTCTAAAGTTGGAGAGAATAAGGGTGTTCACTACACCCAACGTTTCTACCAACACAGACAAAAACCCTGGTTTGCCTCCTTCATTGCACCAAGAGAGTGGACAGTCTCTATTTGTCGCATGCGGAGCAATCATTATTCTCTCAATGCTAGCTTATTCCGCAAAAATATTGTTGATTCAGATCGATGCCCCTGTAACCCTGATATTGAAGAGGACCTGGACCACATTCTCTGGGCCTGCCCCCGTTTCAATAATATTCGAGATTCTCTAATTAAGGGAATCATCTAAATCATTAAAATGCCCTCCACCCTTTTATAGTTATCAATTTTTAAACAATCCATCCGCGAGAGTCGTTTCGCACGTATTCAAATTCTTGAAATATACTAATCTTAAAATTTAAATTTCCAGTTTCAATTTCAATTTAGACCTTAATTTAAAAAAAAAATTCAAATATGCCGCCCGCTTTCACAGAGTGCATGTGCACGAAAGTTTTTCTCTCCCTTCGGGGCTTGGTAATCCTGTTGGGAGAACATTCCTATGTTACAGTCACATCATTGGGTGAAACCCAACACCAATTCGTGGCCAGATGTACAGAGCGATACGAATCACACGTACAGTGCCAACGAGGTCGCCTATTGGCCACCTAAAAGCAGAAGAAGAAGACTTGCACGATAGCTGCGATAGCATCATTATAACGTCTGTTTGTTGTTACAGTGTACACTGCCCACGCTCGTATTTTATGTTATTTATCGTTTCTTCACGCATTATTTTCATCGCATTCGTGTTTCAGCAGAGTGCATTGTGGAGTTATAAAATTTGTAAGTTGAACCGGAGAAATAGAAGTATTTGAAACCTAACCTATCACAC
>UCOH01012446.1:0-25652 GCA_900474275.1 Synergus japonicus | reverse complement strand
GCTCCTGCATAGGCTCAAACTTGTACGGAAAATCTCGTAAATTTTCAAATGAAGATTGTGCTTTATACGTGGATAAAAAAAAAGTAACAAATTAATATTTTGATTTATTTTACTACATTTGATTAAAATATGGTATATTTTCATATTTTAAAATAACTATGGATATTTCAATTTTTACGAGATTTTCCGTACAAGTTTGAGCCTATGCAGGAGCTAGGAAAATAATTTCAAAAATATATAAATAGCTTACACAAGGACTATGAAAATTTATCTTTAAAATGAGACCAAGGGCTCTTAAAAATAATAAATATTTTCGGAGTTATTAAAATTCTTGAAAACATCGAAATTTGAGGTTTTTTGGCAATAACTTTTTATAAAATACAGATTTCAACTTCCCCTTTCAATTATTAGACATAGTAAACATAAGAAAAAAAAAAAACATAAAATTTTTTTAAATAATGTTTTGGATGACATTTTAATTCAAAAACTTAGGTTATCAATATCTAATCCATGAAATTCATTGATTTGGGAATTATTTGTATTTGATATACTTATATGTATAAAATACAAATATGGTTAATATGTATTGTACCAGAATTGTACATTATTATATTTATGAAGCCATTTTGAGTTCTAGTTTTATTTCCGAATTTGAATTTGCCGCCCCTTTTCAATTCAGTTTAAGAAAAAGCAGAAGTATCGATGAGCGCCATCTCCCTATCTCCATCTAACTTACCGATCAGATTCACTTGTACAAAGAGGGGAAAGAACGACTTGAAAACTGACCGGAAGTCGTTAGGTAAAATGAAATTTATGCTGCATGATGATTATGGCAAATGGCGATTTTTGTAAATGAATTTTAGGTTATATGGCTATTCGGAAGAATGAAAATTATGACAAAAGGAAATTCGGAAAAATGAAAATTATGCCAAATGATAAATCGGGAAAATAAAAATTATGAAAAATAATAATTCGGAATTATAAAAATTAGGGCAAATGGTAATTCGGAAAAATAAAAATTATGAAAAATAATAATTCGGAATTATAAAAATTAGGGCAAATGGTAATTCGGAAAAATAAAAATTATGAAAAATAATAATTCGGAATTATAAAAATTAGGTCAAACGGTAATTCGTAAAAATAAAAATTATGACAAAAGGAAATTCGGACAAATGAAAATTATGCCAAATGATAAATCGGGAAAATAAAAATTATGAAAAATAATACTTCGGAATTATAAAAATTAGGGCAAATGGTAATTCGGAAAAATAAAAATTATGAAACATAATAATTCGGAATTATAAAAATTAGGGCAAATGGTAATTCGGAAAAATAAAAATTAGGGCAAATGGTAATTCGGAAAAATAAAAATTATGAAAAATAATAATTCGGAATTATAAAAATTAGGTCAAACGGTAATTCGTAAAAATAAAAATTATGACAAAAGGAAATTCGGACAAATGAAAATTATGCCAAATGATAAATCGGGAAAATAAAAATTATGAAAAATAATACTTCGGAATTATAAAAATTAGGGCAAATGGTAATTCGGAAAAATAAAAATTATGAAACATAATAATTCGGAATTATAAAAATTAGGGCAAATGGTAATTCGGAAAAATAAAAATTAGGGTAAATGGGAATTCGGAAAAATTAAAATTATGTCTAATAGTAATTCGTAAAAATAAAAATTATGACAAATGCTAATTCGGAAGATTGCAAATTCGGTAAAATTAATAGTCGGTCAAATGAATTTCGGTAAAATGTAAATTAGGTAAAGTAGAATTTGGGTGATATTCATGCGTCTCTTTTGGATGAATATTATAATGGTAGATGGATTGGACGAAGAGGTCCGATTAACTGGTGTACTTCTTCACCCGATCTCACATCCCTAGAAATTTTACTTATAGGGCTATTTAAAAAATGTGGTATTTGAACAACAGCCCACAATTAGAGAAAACATGCAAGATCGCATTTGTCGAGCATGCGCTGCAATTCCAAGACAAACTTTGGTTGACACCGTCCGTCATTTCCAGAGACGTTTAATTTCATGCTTTCAAGCAAATAGAGGCAACTTCGAACATTTAATTTGAAGTTACCCAAATTAATAATATTAAGAATAGTGAGAAGCGAGGGGACTCACTTTAATCCAGCACCCCGAATAGTAAATGGCAAGAGAACTCACTGTAATCCAGCACCCCAAAGAAAACAGCCTTTACTACGTCCAAGTTTTAAATGGATGCATTTCTAGTAATCGCTCTTGCCTTGGCCGGCTAGATCACTACACGATTTTGCCTTCATTGGCTGAATCCCTACACGATGTTGCCTTGAGTGGCTGGATCTTTATATGATCTTACCTTGAGTGGCTCGATCCCTACACGATCTTATCTTGACTGACCTTGAAAATTATGTTCAAGGTCAAATTGAGGTTCATAATTGAATTCCTCGTTGAAATTTACTACAGGAGTGACCTTAACCTCCCGGAAAACTTTGTTGATTTCAAATTACAAAATGTAAATTAAAGATTTAAATTTAAATTTATAAAATTTAAATTTTAAAGCAAAATGAAGAAAAAAATATTTATATATGTATAATAATAATAATAATAATAATAATAATAATACCTTTAATTGACTTCAAGATTCAAATTTACCGATGACATGGGAACACATTTGAACGTAGAATTTTGCGCTCTTTCTGAATCCGGGGTCAAAAATAGTTGTTTCCATTAAAAAAAATCACTTTGACCTTGAAATCCTGAAAATCAACTTCAAGGTCAAGGGAGTTGGCACCATTGAGTGACCCCCTTTGTCTTCAACTTTTCTCTAAATCATTTCTCTCTATCCTGCTTAAGTTCTTAGAAATTTAGGTGGAGCGATTAAAATGGCCCACCCTGTATATGGTTGGCCTAACCATGGCATTTTTTTCAGTGAGGAAATTTAATTGCCTGAGTTTTAATTTTTCGGGAATTTTAATTTTCTGAAATTATTTTTTTTGATATTTTTTCACATTCGTAATTTTTATTTTTCTGAACAAAATCTTTTTGACGAAAAACAACAATCCTAAGTGGAAAAAAATACCGAAATAACAATTTCGGAAAATTAAAATTCCCAAAAAAGCAAGTTGCCGAATAAAAATAATATTAACGAAAATATATTGTAACAAAAGTAAAAAATTATCAAATTTCGGTAATTTTCTATTTTCCTTAATAAATATTTTCTGTATTATTATTTTTATTCAGGAACTTGAAATTTCAGGAATTTTCGGTAATTATTTTTTCAGTTATTTAAAATTCCTTTAAATTGATTTTAATTTTATTTAAGTATCGTAATTTTCTCAATATTAGTCACTTGTAAAAAGTTACATATAATAAAAACTGTATTAACTAAATATGTTAATATTTGACAAAGCAAAATGAAGAAAAAAATATTTTTATATGTATAATAATTGGTATTTTTCAATATTCAGCACACATTGTTCTTTACATTTGATGGTTTTGTCCTCGATTACTGTTAGCAAAGCGAAATATCGATTAGCGGAAACCGAATAGCACACTTCTGATTAAATGCCATTATTTCGATGTCCAATTAGTGATACCTATCGGGATTCCGAAATTATATGTTAGTTTTATCGGAGCAAGGAGCAAGGAAAATGAATTAAATAGAGGAATGAATGGCGTACGTTTGTTGAATCGACGCGGCGCGCGGTTGCTTGCTTGTCTATCGGAGGCTGATAATAAAATGTATAAAAAAGGAGATGAAAAGAGACGTCGAGAATGGTATTCGATAATCGAAAGACGGGAATTCTTTAATATGAAGTGGAATAATGAATAATTCTTATGCTATGGGGCATCTTCGCTTTTCTCCTTCTTCTGAGCATTTCCTTTTTGTTTTCGAAATAATACGAAATGCATTATTTTGCTCTTGATTTCTCGGAAATACTCAAGGGAAATAACAAACTCAATAAATCGTCTTCTTTCTATTTTGATTAGATTAAATGAATAAACTATGCTATTAGCTCACCAGTTTTTTGAAAAATCACTTTTTTAGTCTCAAAAGAGCGTGAAATTATTGCAAGCTGAAAACGGCGGACATTTTAACTTCTCAGATGTAAGAAACTAAATATTGACAGCTGTGAAGTGACTGATAGTCACTGAGCGTCATGAAGGCTCAAGCCATTGTCGTCATTTCTATGAAGGCTAGCTGTACAGTCGCTACAAGGAAGTCAACAGCGTCCTAGAAGGAGGGAACTCTAATTTATACAAGTCATCAATAATCGATGGTGCTGGAGAATGGATTTAGAAGATCAAAATATTTTCGCCAAACTCGACGGAAACAGTTGTCTGATGAATTGAAACTGTCCGAAGCAAACATCAAAAGTTGATACACAGAAAGAAGAAAGGTGCATAAAAGAATTTTATCTGAAGCCTTATCTGCGAAAAAAGCTTCTAATGATTTTATTGAACGCCCAGTGAATTTTCCTCAGGTGCCATATTCCCTGGTCCAACAAAATCTGTGTTGTGGTAATTATTATATGCAGAACCAGTCTCAACCCTTTGCTTCTCCTCCTTCCTCTTTTTATTCCCTCACTGAAGCTTACCAGGTGCCAAACTATCAGTTCCAACAGGATCCTCAGTTTATTCCTCCAAAAAACTGAAGCTTTTCAGATGCAAAACTTCCAAGCGCAATTAATGTGGTGCATGTAAATGTTCATAAGTAATTTGTTGCCCTTTCAGATGGTCTCCGTCTCCTTTTGCTTCGTCAGAGATCCTTTTTAGAAATTGAAACCACAATTAAAAATCCATACTACAGTAAACATTTTTACATACCAGCCTCATAGAAACATTTTTTTTTTTTTGATTTCAAGAGATTTCGGATAATAAACTCAAATAGTAAATTGCATATTAAACAGATTAATAGAACAAAAGTATTTCTTTGATGCAATTGGCTACTGTAACCCGAGCTGTCAACGAGACACCTCGCAATTGCCCATTTCGCGCTACACACGAAGTGCTGTGTAAAGTCTCGAAGAATGAATCAAGTTTATATTCGGCTAATACTTCAGAAATTAAAATTTTAAACTAATGTCCAATTGATTATAACTAACAACTACCAACAAGCTTTAAATTAGTATTTATAATCATTTCGGACATTATAAAATTATAAAATAAGATAATGAATGCACTTCATTCTAAAAGAGACTTCTGAATAATTAAAGTCCTTATAATATTATAAGAATGAGTGAGAAGGAAGGGAATAGAAGAAATAGAAGAAGAATGAGAAAGAAGGTAACAAGCACTCGCGAACGTGCATGGGGTGCGCATGGATAAACGATGATCGCGCCAGCGATCCACTTACACCAGCATAGGCACCAAGCTACCGCGTACACTAAAATATAGCCACGCATCCGTGTACTCGTATATACATCTTTGATCTCTGAATAACTCTTAAACTAACAATCCGATTTTCATGAGATTCAAACAATATTCAAATGAATGAATACCACCCCTGATGACAAGGTTATACGTAATAATTTTCAATATTTTTGAATGAAAAGTAGAACCTGTAATTAACTTGGAAATTGAAATAATTCCCAAGAAAATAAAATTGCAAATGCATCAAGATCAAATATCTTAGTGGAGTTCATCATTTCGAAAATCAATATTCGGTTTCATAATGAGCGCGACTCAAATAACTTCTATCCACGTGCATTTTTGCAGTCAAAGCGGATTCCAAAGAAGACAAAGAGTTCGTAATCCTCTCCCCCAAATCATGCCATATCAACCGACCAATTAGAAACTTCCACCTGACTAAATTTCCCACCTAATCAGTCGGCGTTGCATCTACAAAATATTCGAAGTCTTTGATCGCCAGTCAACTAGTTCGTCGTCCTTCTTGTGACATTAAGAAGTCTTCGTTTCTAAACTCGCCCGTCCGGTCGGTAGTTCGGTTGATAGTGTGTAGCTTCGCAAAAGGTATTTTTAAAAATAAAAATATCTTTTTCGAAAATTCGGAAAAGGGGAAGCCTGTAACGTCCTATCGCGGGGAGCACAGGGGCCGAACGATTAGGACGTTCAAATCTTTTAATCCTTTTTCCGACGGAGTGATTAACGCGATTCAAAGTGTTTAGATGCACTGCGTAAACCCTTACGTTTGCAACCCGTACTTGACTAAAAAACGGACCATGTAATACCTAACTAGGGAGCGTGGTCGCTAACGCGAGGATCGTAATCGAAACGACCCTCCCTTTAAATCGCGACCCTTTGAATACTGCTATTGAATGAATAAAACAACAGTAATATTCAAAGGACCAATTCAAAACCACGAATAATAATCCGTTATCGAATCTCATAACGAGATAGAATTTTATTCGAAACGGTAGTTTGAATTCACGGGGCAAAGTTTTGGGAAGGGGCGTTGGGTTTAAAACTACCCTCATTCCTTCAGATAAATTCACCTTCATCTTTTCGGCGTGAAAGTAAATCAAACGCGAGACGTGGGAAGTGGGGAATAGTTTCGTGCGACACTTTGTGTGCGTGTGTGAAATAAACCCCTAAAAAGACTAAAGTTGCCCATTTTTGGCAACGATCAGAATTATTAAATTGGCCCAGTCGAAGGGACTTCGACGTGATTCTCAACATCCCTTCTATTTCCTTCCGACTGGTAGGATATGTTTTAGAACAATAAGGACCAATAGGATACGCAGTAAGTTTGATGTATCGTTCCAATTCTTTTCTTTAAAAATTGTATGTGATAACAAACGACCTTGCTCTCTTTTCAAAATTGTGATCTCGATCGTTCAACGCGAAGTTAAATCTTATTTTTAAATAAAATAGTAATTTGATGTCGCTCTAAAATTCTACAATTTCAATAAATTTATATTTAAATTAAAACCTCTCCAATTTATTTAAATTCTCTTTCCAATTCAAAACCCATTAATTCAGGATAAAACACTCGGATGAGGGCAGATATTCACTTATTCACATACCAAGGAATCAGAAATCTCTTTTTCTGCATTCCTTTAAATTTTCTAAAATTTCATAACCGTGAGACAGAGACATTCTTTATTAAATTCTTGATAAATATTCGGTTCGTTACAACATAGTTTTGAAAACAGTCTAATTGATATTTTTTTAACGTAAAATAAAAGTAGTATTTACTTATTTAGTTTACAGAATACAGAGAAAAATTTTTAATACATATATTTTATTTTAGAAAAATAAATAATATACCATAAAATATAAGATGTAAAAAAAAGGCAGACGTGCGCGAAAGCACGTGTCATGTTAGCATGACATTAGTTAACTAATTATTAATTAACTAATTATTAATAACTATTAATTAATTGTTCAGCTATTAAGTAATTAATCATTATCATAATCACCATTGACATTTATGTCACTGACCCTTACGACCCGAGCCACCTGCAACACTAATAAATCTCTAAATCTACAAGAGGACATCGACTGTCATACCCAAACTCACGCCTTCAAAGGAACACTATAAACTCCATCTGTATAGGAGACACCCACAAGAAACATACACACTCTCAATCACTCAACGCATCTGTGAGAGGTCTAGAAACCACCCTCGCTAATACAACTGACCCAAAAAAACGGATGGACACCTGCAGAGTATCCGTGTGCACTAACATTAGTCTATTGAAATTTTGCCGCACACGGACACCGCTCTAACACTACTCTATTGAAATTTTTGGTTTCTAAAGATCAACATAAAAACAGCACGACCCAAAGCAGTATTCAGTATCAGTCTCCAATCTTGAATCTCGGGTAAACAACACGTGCAGAGTGCAATTCTTCTACAGAACACTCTAGACTGAGTTTTAGTCTGAGTTTGAGTTTTAGTCTCAGTTGGTCTTAAATTCGGCGGTTAACAGTGCAGTCATCAGTCTAGTCGAGTTTCATTTAAAAGAGCGAAGGGTGCATATCTACTACGGTGAATGTGTGTGAAGTGTCGAATCATGAAGGCAACAGTTCGACCCAGTGTTTAAACAAGTGGAGGGAAAATGCTAAAACTCAGAAGTGCAGAAGTGAACCTATAAAATATCTAAATCCCACTAAGGAGAAACTATTGAAACTACTGAACTTACAAAAGGAAGGAAACCCAGTGACACGAGCAGGATCATAAAAGGATTACCAGTACGCATCTAACGAAACATCACCGGTAAGCTCACTCATTCAGCACTCAACTCAGGCTCATTTTAGCTTTTCGTAAGGGTCATCTTCGCAAATATATGTATTAAAATTGAATAGTAATTTAAATTAATAAATCGTGTACATTCTATTTAAAACCTTTCTTTCATTTGGCTTGTCCTCGTTCCCAGATTCCCATTAAGTTGTGGACTAAAACGAGGGAATTAGTTATATAGAAATTGAGTCTGTTGCCAGTAAGGTCAGTTAGTAAATAAATATTAGGTAGGACGTAACACACGCATTGATATCAGATTTTAAAATAAATATCGTAAGTTATATAAAATAGTTAATACATCAAGTTTGTTTCTATCTCTCAGATAAAAAGAAAAGCTGTTAAACGTTTTGCCTGGTGGGTAGGTTTTTTATTGATTATAAGAGAAAAATATTTAACGAAGTTATGAATACTTGCTTTTTGAAAAGTGATAAACTAATAAAAAGGTTATCAGAAGACAATCAAAATGCGTCTTTAGAGTGTGATATTAAAAAAAAAAATTTATGATTTTATTATATAAATTTTCCGACAGCAGTTTTCGATAAAGGAGGTAAAGTTATATCACAATCAAAAAGAAGAAGATGAATATCTAATATTATAAATTATAAATCTACCCAGATTCCACGTTATCTATATTATCTATCTATAAATATCCATCAATAGTTTATAAAGTATCAAACTTTAAAGAAATATGAAGTATCATGAAATACAACATTTAAAAACAAAGGAAAATTAGATTAAAATTAAATTGTATTTTACGCAAAGTAGCGATCGATATCACACTTGATTTTACAAAAATGCGTTAGGTTATTTGGACTTCTTCGACATCATCATCTTTTTAGAATAGGATTTAATTTGAGTAAAACGTTTTTATCTTAATCCATATAACTACATGTTTGGCGATATATAAAAAACAGTGGGTAATTATATTATTCTAAAAATTTAGTAAATTTAGGGCCGATTCCAAAGTTGGTAGAATTGGCCAACTGTGTTAATCAATACTATCATACGCAAATCAAGGATTAAAATTTATCACAGTTGGTGGAATCGGCCCTAAAGTTGTATCGAATGTTTAATCGAGATCACGAATTCTAAAAAGAAAGTAAGAAATTTACAGTTTTATAGTAATATTTAAAATAAACAATTAGATAATTTATAATGACTAATCAATTAATGTTATAATAATTAATTAGATGGTTATTTCAAATATTAGCTACTGTACACAATTATAAATGTAACATTTTTTTTAGAAAAGAAAAATGTAAACATCGTTAATTTTGGAAACAATCTAACAACTGTTATTTTTTATAAGGCAAAACACATTTTGTAATTATTTAATTTATAAAACATAAGAAAACAGTTTTTTATAAATGGAGGATTTTATATCAAGTGAACACACTTTTGAAACCAGATCGATGAAAAACTTGCTGAGTTAGAGGAGGTGGAATTTTGACATTGTAGTCAAAGAGCCCTTGTTTCGGATTAATGTAACTAATAACCTATGGCATTTAGAAAATTTTTGTCCAAAACGTTTTCGACAGGTTTTTCTTCAGTCTTTAAAAGAAAAGTATATAAATATTTTTTAATCCAAAATTTGACCGATTTTTTTGCAAAACAATAGTATATTGTGTTACAAGTGCGGAAAGTTCAACTTCATACGAGTGAACGTTCAACTTCCCGCACATGTCACACACGATGTTTTTTGCAAAAAATGCATGAAAATATGGCCACATTCCGTGTCCATAAAGCATGCGCAAAATTCCACATTCCTCTACTGTGAGAATAGCGTGCGGGAATGTTACAATTCCCACACGCTATTCTCACACTATAGGAATCTGGAATTTTCCGCACGAAACACCCATGACGCTAGCTCTCCATATCAAGTGATCACAAAACTTTTCGTGCTTGAATGGCATTTGCGTGTTATTCGGTGTAATCAGTCTTTTAGTAGTTTAGAAAAACCATAATAAATATTTTTGAAAAATTTCAAAAAGGGCGAAGATATGAGACTGAAATTTTTTGGACCTTTTGTCTGGAAACATCATATCTTTGGTTCTAATTAACCGATTTAGCTTTTTAAGGTCTCAAAGTTTTTTTAAAAAAACGTTATTTCATACAACAAAAAATTCAAAACGAAAAAAACTTTTTTTGACTTCTTTGTATAAACAAAAAACAAAAAACGCTTTTTTGAAAAAAATATATTTTTAATTTTTTTTTTTTGTGAACAAATAAAGGTCTACACATGCATGAAAATGGCCACATTCCGTGTCCATAAAGCGTGCGGAAAAATCCAGATTCCTTTACTGTAAGAATAGCGCGTGGGAATTGTAACATTCCCGCACGCTATTCTCACAGTAGAGGAATGTGGAATTTTGCGCATGCTTTATGGACACGGAATGTGGCCATATTTTCATGCATTTTTTGCAAAAAAACATCGTGTGTGACATGTGCGGGAAGTTGAACATTCACTTGTGTGAAGTTCAACTTTCGGCACTTGTAACACAATATACTATTGTTTTTTAAAAAAATCGGTCAAATTTTGGATTAAAAAATATTTATATATTTTTCTTTTAAAGACTGAAGAAACACCTGTCGCAAACGTTTTGGACAAAAATTTTCTAAATGCCATAGGTTATTAGTTACATTGATCCGAAACAAGGGCTCTTTGACTAAAATATCAAAATTCCACCTCCTATAACTTGGCAAGTTTTTCACCGATCTCGTTAAAATTTGGTGTTCAATCACACAGACACAATATGAGCCAGTTAAAATTTAAATTTGACTGAATTTTTCTCGCGCACGCTCAGATGCGAACTGAAAATGGTAGCCGAGCGGGCGGTTACCTACAACAATATTATCAGCCTATGTGCCCACGTAACGTTGTTCCCAGATTCTACTTTCAAGAGTAGCGAGGCTATGAGAGTTTGAAAAGTACGGTTAATATGTGATGTAATTTCTGTTCAGTGTTGAAAAAATTATTGAAATAACGTGCTACTTTATCTCACAAACAGCGGGGAAAGGAAATTCACAGTAAGTACCTTTTCTAACCACTTGTTTTTAGAGGTTAAATTTTATTCATTTAAGACAAAATTTCCACAAGAATTTATAAAACATCACGATGCATTTCCCAAAACTGCGTCATCTTTATACTACTGCGGCTACAAAAAATGTAACCGATATTTTCAAAGTTTGGACTACTTAAGGACTCATCTAAATCGAAATCATGGTTTACAGTTCAAGCATCAGCAACAATATCTGTATACTGCTTGTCCTGCTAATGCAAAGAGAAAATTTGTTTGCTCGGTCGAAACATGTAAAAAAGAGTTCGAGTGTTTACCTTTTTTATTAAAACATATAAAAGTTCATTTAAAAATCATCTGCCCGTACGGCAAATGTAAAAAGCCATTTAAGCAACTACCAGTAGTAAGGGACCACTATGGACCGTCACCCCCTCCACTTTTCCTTCCCCCTGCACCGCACTTTGGCGCCAAACCCTCACCCATATCTTGGGGCCAATATGGACCGTCACCCCCTCCACTTTTCCATGCCCCCCGCACCGCACTTTGGCGCCAACCCCCTCGCCTATATCTAGGGGATCACTATGGACAGCGTCCCCCCATCACTTTTCCAAGTTCTCTGCACCATACTATGACGTTATACCCCTTCCCATTACCTGTGGACCACCACGGAAAGCATCCCTTCCCCCACTTTTCCATGCCAACTGTTATGAGGTCAGCCCCCTTGCCTCGTCAGAAGGGAAAATGATGCAAATTTAGGTAGTAAATGATCGTTTCACTGATAGCTGATTACGCCAGCCTCCTTATTGTAATTCGAGAGTTCTACTCTGGCTAGAAGGAAAAATGGTGAAAATCTAAGTAGTATATGATTTTTTTACTAAAAGCTAATCCTTGAGCCCGCTTGCACTATGGGTCCTAAAACCGATCCTTCTGTTGTGTTTGGTGCAAATACGAAAAGCAAGATTTATATTTATTGATATATTTCATTCTTAGTATTTTAGAATAATAAAAAAAATAATGTCGTCAGGATGAGATGTTTAGTTGATCTGCGTGCAGGTTCTACCTCTGTCATATGAAGTCTTTTCTTGCCATGATTTGAAGAAATATTATCATCATCCTTTTTTATAGAATGTATAATATCTGTATTATTAAAAAAACTAGATGTTTCTGTATGCACCACATTTTGAGACATTGTACTTTAGTGTTTTAGAGATACAGAGAAACTGTTAACTAAACACTCACAATTTAGGTCTATATGTACCCCAACCTAATTAACAGAGTGGGGGTAAAACGAGTTTGAACTTATTATACGTTATATAACGTCTATGATTGGATGGTATACAGATGGTAGGGGGAATTCGTAGTAGTGGGGATGAATTATCTTAACGGTTAAAAGTAGAGAGGGGGTAAATTTGAACCTGATAACTTAGATTTTAATTAGTTTTATATAAGAAATTCGAAAATGTTTATGTTTTATATTTTGAAAATATTTTAATAACATTTCAAAAAAAATATTTATTCTGTTAGTGTTGTAAAAATAACTCAAGTGGTTTAAAAGTTTAGTTCCTTTGTACCCTATAGTATATTTTGAAAGAGCCTCTTGGGGGTATGAGGGTGTAGTTGTAGGAGGACAAAAGAGGGGATATGAAAATTTTCTCAGGTTTTCCCAAGATGGTTACACTTTTACCTGGAAAAGTATCAGTTTGAATCTTGACCCAACCCTTGCAACATTGGTTATTTCTGCCCTTGCAATTCGGTTATTTCTACCCTTACAAATCGGTTATTTCGTAAAGTTGTTCGTGGTAATTACGAGTTCAATTACTTGTGCAATTACGTGTGTTAGTGTGTGTGTGTGTAATTACAACCCGTGATTAGTTTTGTGTTTTTTAATTCTTTGAGATTAAAAATGGAAAAGTTTAACCAAAGAATTAGAGAGGCTTTGGAATGTCTAAAGGAGTATAACGATCAGAAGGACGTTTTACGAGCCTTAGATGCATTCGTCAGTGACTGCACCTCTGTGTCTTCAATTGAATGTCTGGTCGTAAAAGCCATCGAGAATAATGATCAGAAAATTCTCGAAAAGTGTCTCCCGGTGATAAACAGATTGGAGGAGATGCTGAGGATGCTGAAAAAGGCAGCTAAGAGTAATATTGGTTAGTACATTTTCTGATTTTAGTTTTTTTTTTTAATAAAAAATAGGGGGTTTAAAAGCACATATAAAAATGTTAATTAAAAAAAAGATTAAAAAAAATTAATCTTTAGAGTCGTTGGTACATTGTGTGTGCTCCCAACCTCTACCATCGTTAATAACTTTGTCGAATTACCCCTCACTTGTATTTACTCTTTGTAGCAAGAGTATACAAGTGATCGGGGTTTAAAAAAAAGAAATAAATAAATAAAATAAAAAATAAAATTTAATTCCTTCTCATGAGATTTTTTTTTAAAAAAGTGGACATTTTTATATATAAATATTAGGGTGGTCCATAAAACGCTTTTTGAGTGTGACGTTGCGTTTTTGGTGTCCCTTATTGGACACCTAAGCAACGTTTGTACTTTCGGGAATTCTTATTATCTTTGCCCTACCGGACGCTTCAGTCGAGCCAGGGTCAGTTTTAAGGGCAAGAAATAATTTAATCATTGATTTATTTTTAACAAAATGAATAAAGAAAATGTATTCTCCCTATAAATTACATTTCTAATTAAGAGCTAAATGAGCGATTTGACTTTTAGTATGATCTCAAATGAAATTGATGAATTTGAATAAAAGTATGAGTTTGGATTGAATTCAATAATACATTTGTGTTTAATAATTGTGTATGTTTTGCTGTTTGTGAGAGAGAAATGCGAGCGTGTGTGCGAGCGGACCTATTCTGTCTTCAACTGCAATTTAGAGTGAACGAGTAATGTAGTGACATCATGACGTAAGTCACGTATTACCGGCGATTGAGACGGATATTATCTCCTGATTCCCTCTCTTTCTAGTAAACGTTATTACGGAACGGTGCGGAGAGAAAGAGAAAGACGAGGGAGATTTCTTTAATTTACTTTTATTTTTGTATTTTTTTATGTTCGATTCCAAACCCCAGGTGTGATGTCAGACAGGAATGACTCTAGGTTAGATTGATTCCTTAGAATCAATACAACCCTTATCTCCAAGGTTGGCCATGGGGGTGCCCACTAATGAAACTTTTATATATCCCCAAGGAAGCTCCCTTGATCGAGAACCATCCTGGTTACTCAACCGGACGGACCAGTTCGCAACCCGATACTAAGGTTGCCCGATCTCCGTACGATCCCCGGGACCAATATTACTGGGATCGATGGAAACGGCGAACAACCCTACCGCTCATCCCAGGCCATATCAAGGATCTAGAGGAACGCCGGGCCAAGAAGGAGAGACCCAAAAGCATTTCCTTTATAACTGACTCAGAGGCCAAGAGTAAAGGAAATTCATCTCCTATCAAAGAAGGATCAAGGATTTTACCTCCAACCCCCGGGAAAAGCCTAGAAGGATACTTCGCCAGGAGACGAAGGATCCAGAGGAACTCGACAGTGAAATCCGCAAGTCGTTCATTGAACGACATATTGAGTTCACCAATCTGGGACCTGGAGGAATGGCCAGTGAAGCAGCCTTAACAACGTTATTACGGAACGGTGCGGAGAGAAAGAGAAAGACGAGGGAGATTTCTTTAATTTACTTTTATTTTTGTATTTTTTTATGTTCGATTCCAAACCCCAGGTGTGATGTCAGACAGGAATGACTCTAGGTTAGATTGATTCCTTAGAATCAATACAACCCTTATCTCCAAGGTTGGCCATGGGGGTGCCCACTAATGAAACTTGGAGTGAGTTTTATTTATGATGGTATTTGTAACGGAGAGACGGGATTGAATCAGGGGTAGGCCAGGTTCTTGGGCTGACGTACCCTCTTTATCTGATAGCTGGCCATGAGGGTGCCCGCTGGTCAGGTATCAGATTATTCTCTTTAAGATGGAAATGTTAATATGACAATATTCCCCAGGTTCTGGAAATCTTCATCAGGATCGATCCAGGATAGGTCGGTGTAAGCCGAAGAATCCTTTAGCTGAGTGCTTGGCTGTAGGGGTGCCTGCCTGTCGTACACTTAGTGGATCTCCCCTGAAGAAGACGTCCAGGTTGCCTCCTGGTCGCTCTGCTATGGTAGTAGCCCGCTAGCAGAGAGACCAGTTGAGTTACGTTGATTTGCAGACGAGCTGCTCCTCAGCGAACTGATTAATAATACGACGATTCGGTGCTTTTAAGCACTTTTAATTACGTAACGACTAGTCGGCGGATGGTAGGGAAAGCCGTCTGGTAGAAATCTCGCCCCGCCAGCTCGGTGACGTGAACTGACAAGAGATAGCGATAGAAGGATAGGAATATGTGACGGGCGACAAGACTGTCCGTCACATGAGCTGCAGGGCAAGTCCCCCCCCCAAAGTTTCCATTTCCGGAGAAAATAATTTCATATTTGTTTTTTCGAAATTCAAACATTAACACGTGCCACCGGGCACTTCAAAATCCCATTTAATTAACATGGGGAAATTTTGGATTTTCGAAAAATTGAACTCATACTTCAGGGTTTGATCGAATCGTGCCAACTTTTTTAGGGATTGAAGAGGAGTACTCATGAAATAAAACCATACTAATAACTTTTATTTTTAACCCACCCTTACCCCCCCACAGCGCCCCAAATGTGACCCAAAAATCAAAAAACTACATTTTAAAAAAAGGGTAAGGGTGGGTTCAAAATAAAAGTTATTAGTATAGTTTTATTTCATAGGTACTCCTCTTTAATCCCTAAAAAAGTTGGCATGATTCGATCAAACCCTGAAGTATGAGTTCAATTTTTCGAAAATCCAAAATTTCCCCATGTTAATTAAATGGGATTTTGAAGTGCCCGGTGACACGTGTTAATATTCGAATTTTGAAAAAAAAAATATGGAATTATTTTCTCTGGAAATGGAAACTTTTTTGGGGGGGACTTGCCGTGTAGGGTGAAAAAAATTTTGCAATGCATTTTTGGACCACCCTAATATATATATATATATATATTATAAGTAAAACAATTTATATATATATATATATAAATGGTTTTACTTATAATTTTTTTTTATTTTTTGTAGAAAAATGCGTAAGGGAAAATATCCCAGTAGGTTCCCACACCTATTTACATTCAATGGTATCTCGGGTGGTGGTGGAAGCCCAACCCAAGGCTTCGGGATCCCGCGATGACATGAATGATACCATCGTTTTATCTGAAAATGAAGAACAGGTCGCGGTGCAGCCGTCAACAAAAAGACAACGGGTTGCAGCCCAAAATAAGAGGGCTGCATCTACGAAGGAGGTTGGAGGAAACCGTTGATTTGGTAGGAAGTGATGACGATGTCATCACTACTAAAGAGACTGCTCCTCTCTCGAAGAGAGCCACTCAGAAGAAGACGCAGTATAATGCTGCTAAAGAGAGTGCTGCTCTCGAGAGGAAAAAGCGTCTCGAAAGAGCGGCGCAAAAACAGCGTGAACATAGGCAGCGTATGAGGCAGTCTAAGGTTGAGGTCAAACAGGAGGTGGAAGATGATAACCTCGATGAAAAGCTAATAGAAATAGCTGTCCGAGAAGAAAAGATTTTTAATGGTAAGTTTAATATTTTTAATAATATTAAGAAAAAAATATATATATATATTTATTAATGAAAAATCTTTTATTTATTTGTTCAGAAAATCTGATGGCTTTAAACAGCATCATAGCTGTTCAACGGGGTCGTGGTTCTCCATCTGTAGCAACTCAAGGACCATCTCAACATCCTGAGCCAGAAACAGGATCATCTCGAGAAACTAATCCTGAGCCAGAAGCAGGACCATCCCGAGAAGCTGATCCTGAACCAGAAGCAGGACCATCCCGGGAAACCGATCCTGAGCCTGAAGCAGGATCATCTCACGGAGTTGATCCAGAGGGTGAAGCACGATCGTCACCGTCTTCAAGCATCTTCATGGATGCACAAGGTAGGATAGAGAGAGTTAACATTTTATCCCCGTATATTATAAAAATAAATGAGAGTCGCGAGTATTTTTCTAAATTCGCGATGCATGGGCTAAAAATTAAATTCCGTGTAAATCCACCTGGGGAGAATGACCCTGTAGAATGGCTCGAAGCCGCTTTTTCTCAACTTTATAATTACCTGTTTGATTGGTGTGATCAAACAGATATTATAGGTTTAGTTTTCTATTCGGATGGGTTCACTAAGGGGGTTGCATGGAAATCTTTCACTGAAATGAAAGATCTCAATTTCGAAGACCTTTGGGACCTTGTTTCATAGGTTGTACAAAGTGCCACAGGTTTCGAAATAGATGACTCATTTCATGTGGAGCTGACACGTGTTCAGGTACCTGCCGGTAAAGGTCGCGTTAAATTAAATAAGGGTATTTTTAAACGGTCCATATTAGATATTGTAAGGTCGAATAATATGTGCTTACCGCAAGCAATCGTGGCTGCAATTTCCAAAGGGTGATTGCAGCAAGATTTAAGCAACGTAGAGTTGCTCCGTGACTGGCGTCAAAAACGGGGAAAGAATAGTTTACACCAGCGTAGAGCAGTTTAACAGTTAACGTTAGATGCTGGTCTAATAATCCCTGAAACGGGGTGTGGTCTTCCGGAGTTGGAAGCGTATTAAAGATATCTTGCAAGAGATCAGATAGCCATAACGGTTTATCACTTTGATACGTTCGGAACGGGTTCGGAAAAACCATTTTACCAGGGTAGCTCCGAAATAACAAAAAACGGTGATACAGTTAAATTAAATATTTATTTATTATATGAGGGCACCCCTAGATTTCATTACTCCCTGATTCTATGTTTAATAGCTGCAGGGGATAATAGGTTTTTCTGTGCTCCTTGTAATAAGGCATTTAAAAATACTGAGGCTCACCGTTGTAAAGTGAGGTGTAGCGCTTGCTACTCGACACCTCAATGTAGCTACCCTGAAAATGTAGGTAGTCATGTAACAAAAGTGTTTAAATGTGAATCATGCCTTAGATCTTTTAATGGAGTCGAATGTTTGAGAAAACATTTACTCCCTAATTCTTATAATAAGGATCGTAGTGTTTACTCAGTTTTGAAAATTTGTAGCGGTTGTTCAAAATTAATTAATTACTTAAAAGTAAAAGAACACAAATGTGGTTTTTCTAAATGTAACACCTGTAAAATAGTTAGTCCTGATAATCACTTTTGTTACATGGCTCCTATTACCAAACCCTCTGTCAAAACCATAGAAAATAAAAAGCCTGCATTTATTTTCTATGATTTTGAAACTACCCAATCAAAATCCGTCGTGGGCGATGAATCATCGAAAATCCATATACCTAATCTGTGTGTTGCACAGCAGGTATGTGATGATTGTATGGATGATCCTGACCCCAATGTACTTTGCAAATGGTGTGGTATTAGACAATATATTTTTAACAAAGATCCTGTAGCTGAATTCACTAATTTTGCCACGCGAAAATTAACTCATTTTACAGAGATTGTCTGTATAGCACACAATGCAAAGGGGTTCGATGCCCAATTCATCTTAGAGCATTTGATTAGGGAAAGAGGTGTTAGGAATCCGCCGGAAATAATTTTAAACGGAACTTGCATTCTTTTACTGAAGGTGGGTAAGACGCGATTCATAGATAGTCTTAGTTACTTCCCCATGCCCCTAAGTGCCCTGCCTAAAGCATTTGGTTTAGAAGAGGCAAAGAAAGGTGCATTCCCACATTTATTTAATACCCCTGAAAATCAGGACTATATCGGCCAAATTCCTGATGCAAAATATTTTTCGCTTAACACAATGAAATGCGAGTCTCGAGAAAGCTTTTATCAATGGTATAATGAGTGTATCAATTCTAATTATCAATTTAATTTTAAAAATGAATTGACAACTTATTGTATTAATGATGTCGATATTTTACGGAAGGCTTGTTTAGCGTTCAGAAATATTTTTATTAAAGTGGCCGATGTAGATCCGTTTTTAGAAAGAATAACTATAGCATCAGCTTGCTCTAAAGCTTTCCGAAAAAATGATCTTCAACCTGATCAGATAGGTATTATACCTAACGGAGGCTATAGGCAAGCTGATAATCAGTCAAAAAAAGCCATCGAATGGTTATTATCGTTAGAACGTTCATTAAACATTGAAATTATACATGTCGGTAGGACCCGTGAATTTAGAATACCTGAAGGTGTTATTAGTCGATGGTTATTATCAAGATAACCAGATGAATAAAAAAACAATTTTCCAATTTCACGGGTGTTACTGGCATAGTTATCGAGTTTGTTATAATTCCGATCGTGATAAAAAAATTAACTCGGGAAAAAACAGCGAGAGTTTGGCTGAGCGTTTTGAGCGGACAATAGCGCAGACCGATGAGCTTCGAAAAGCTGGCTATGAGGTAATAGAAATGTTGGAATGCACTTTTGATAGCAAAAAATTGCGGAATCCTGATTTATTTAGTTTCTTAAAAGACCACCCACTTTCAAAAACCAAAGCTTTAAATCCTCGTGATGCATTTAATGGTGGAAGAACAGGTAATACATTTTATTTTGAGGCTAGAGGTAATGTTAAAATATCTTATTTAGATGTTTGTTCATTATACCCTTCTATCTCTAAATATGGAAAATTTCCAATAGGGCATTCGAAAATTTATGTTGGGGATGATTGCAAAAATTTAACAGGGGAAAATTTTAATTTATCTAATGTAGAAGGGCTAATTAAATGTCGGATACTACCCCCTACTGGATCTTACTTACCTGTTCTTCCTTTACGTATGCATGGTAAACTCCTGTTCCCTCTATGTAATACTTGTTGTAAATTACAGTTACAGCAAGATTGACCCAATGTGGGTAATGTTGGTGATAAAGAGTTGGAGGGAACATGGGTTTCAGATCAGGTTAAAGCAGCTATTGAGGAGGGGTATAAAATAACTGCCATTTTTTGAAATTTGGCAGTATGAGACCATTCAATATGATAGGGAAACAAAAGCTGATGGTCTCTTTGTAAGCTACATAAATAGGTTTTTTAAATTAAAGCATAAAGCTACAGGGTACCCGACGGATTGTACTACCAATGTACAGAAAGCAGCTTTCATTCAAAATATTTATGACGGTGAAGGAGTCTAGCTTAATCGGGAAAATATTAAAAAGAACTCTTGTTTGCGATCTTTGGCTAAACTTTGTCTAAATTCTTTTTGGGGAAAGTTTGGCCAACAAGAAAATATGCCAAAGACTGAAATAATTCACAGTCAGCAGAAGTTATTAGAACTTATCCAAAGCTCTGACAAAGTTCTCAATACTATTTTACTGGTAGATCAAGAAAGTCTTTACGCTTCCTGGTGATATAAAAATGAGGCAATATCACCATCCCCCATTTCAAATGTTGTCATAGCAGCTTATACAACAGCACAGGCTCGTTTGAAACTGTATAGTTACTTGACAAAATTAGATCGTCGTGTTCTTTATTTTGACACGGATTTAGTAATTTTTTCGAGTATTAATGAACCGGGGAAATACTATCCAGAAACAGATTGTTTCTTAGGCGACATGACTGACGAACTCGAAGCTTATGGTTCAGGAAGTTACATAGAGACATTTGTATCAGGTGGTCCTAAATTCTATGCTTATAAAATTAGGTCACCTGATGGTAAAATTCATAATGTATGTAAGGTGAAAGGCATCAGTCTAAATCACAAAAATTCCGAAATCATAAACTTTGAGTCTGTTTGTGATCTCGTTGTAAAAAAGAATCAACCAATAAACTTGAATTTTCGAAGCATTCACAGAACACCATATCACCAGGTGGTTACAAAAAATGAAAATAAAATTTGTCGACTCGTGTACACAAAGCGTAGATTAATTGACGGTTATGATTCTGTACCATTTGGTTATATAAAAAATAAAAAATAAAAACATAAAATAGTGGATAAAAGAAACCTCTCTCAATTCTTCTCTTTGTAATATTACATCTTGATATTTGTACAAATGTATGTCTATTAATTCCTGGCTTTTTTATATTTTCCAAGAAAACAATTTTTCTGCGTGTGTCAATAACAATAACATTTTTTTCTCTTTTTTTTCAGACCCGTACCACTTTTCACCAGATGATCGTTTCTTCCCGCTGGCCCAAAGCACAATGATGAACCCTTTAGAAGATGTAATAATTCCATC
The DNA here is from genome assembly GCA_900474275.1 of Synergus japonicus. Classification (NCBI taxonomy): domain Eukaryota; kingdom Metazoa; phylum Arthropoda; class Insecta; order Hymenoptera; family Cynipidae; genus Synergus; species Synergus japonicus. The sequence goes on along the minus strand of UCOH01012446.1, from coordinate 4,213 downwards.
ATTTCATTTGTCCAACTTCAGTATGGATATGCTACGTGAAGTCGCAAATCTCAAAGATTACGAAATAATATTAGAAATGTGTATATAAATTAATTATTAGTGTTTTTATATTACTTTTTGTACTTTTATACTACATACTCTTAATAAAAAAATAAAAAAAATAATAAAATAAAATAATAATATATTTATTATTCAAGAAAAAAATAAATAAAATATTTAAGTTAATTCCTATTTAAAAAAAAAAACCTTTTCAAACTTGCTTCAAGAAGTTAGAATGGCAAACAGCATACAAAGAATTCTAATGACCCTAGACCAAAGCTCATAATTATTGATGATTTAATGAGAGAATCTTGAAATAATACAATTGTAGATCTGTTTACTAAGGGTAGTGATCACAAAAATGTTAGTGTAATTTTTATTTCACAAAATATTTTTCACCAGGGTCATGGTCAAAGAGATATCTCACTAAATTCAAACTATATTATTGCTTTTAAAAATCCTCGAGATCGTGCTCAAATTCAACATCTAGCTCGACAAGTTTGTCCTGAAAATCCACGCTTTTTACAAGAAGCCTATTACGATGCCACTTCACAGCTCCATGGATATTTACTTCTTGATTTGAAAAAGTCTACTCCAGACAATTGCCGTTTCGAACCAGCATATTTCCTGATGACACTCATCAGTACGTTTATGTACCTGTGAAGGTTATAAATGGCAGGCACACCGAGGTGCAAGTACCAGTAACTCGTTTGTAACGATGTCGAAAGGTGGTAAATCAATTGGTAAGAAAAATGTCATAGCTTTGCAAGATCTTTGTCATTTAAACCGTGATCAACGACGTGCTTTATTAAAAACCTCGGATGTCCCACTCATTAAATGTATTTGTGAGTGTGCTTTAAATGTTCTATTAGGTAATGTACCACTAAAAAATCACCAGAAACTAAAATTAAAAAAACATAAAAAGGTACTTCGTAAAATAGCCGAACCTCATGGTACTTGGAAAAAGAAGAAAAATGTTATTATAAAAAAAGGAGAAGGATTTCTGCCTCTTTTGCTTGCACCAATCATTGGCAGTTTAATATCCAAATTGTTTGGTATGGTTTAGTGGATAAAATACAACAGCAAATACTGTCTTTGAAACAACCAGTTTTCAATACTGATGATACAGAAATCCTGCCATCTGTACCTGGTCTCACCACACAAACACCAGGAGATAATATTAGTAGATTAGATTCTGAGATGAGTCGTATTTTATTTTCTCCCTTTCCCAAGGATGAACGTGAAAAGTGGAAAATATATAGTCAAGTATTAACAAAATTTCTCTTCTTTGTTGATGAAGACAGAAAACCACTTATCGAAAATAAGGAAAAGAAAAATAATACGGATAACACAGATAGTATTGAAAATACAGGTAGTGAATCACCTGACGAGTCATTTCTACCTGCAGAAGCGCTTACAGCTACAATACCAAAATCTTTTCGATTAAACAGTATATTATTACTCAACTATTTGAAAAGACCAGACATTGCTGCCAGAATAAAATGGAGGAAAAATGGTTCTGTTTTCATTGATGAAAACCCTATTGAAAATTCAAATATTATCGACCTTATAAATGATGCAATAAGATATAGAAAAACATTTGTTCCTGCTAGTAGAACTCAGTTTGCAAAATTCCTTCGAAAGATTGGCATATCACGTCAAATCATGCGAAATAAAGAATAATGGAGATTCCAAAGTGATGAGCAAACACAACGTGATATCAGTATCAGAGCAAACTCTATGGTAGAAGCTCTTATAACAGATGATGAAACTACAGATGAAGAGGTTTTACGTAACAGGCGAGAAACTATAGCTACAAGAACACGTACAAGGAGTCGCAGCAGAGTTAAGAAAAATCAAAGTGGTTTTGGAATTATCACAAAGTGGTCGTCTTTTATTCTAAAATGAAATTACTAGAGGAAATATACTACAACCCACGTCATCTAGCCTCCTACAGCGGTGCAGAAAGAATAACTCATGCTGTGCATGGAAAAATATCTAGCGCAAAAGTACTTGATTGGTTAAAATCTCAGGATACATTTACGAAACATAGACCTATTCGACGAAAATTCCCAAAACAACATTATAATGTTAGTTCTATTGATAATGTGTGGGAGGCCGATCTAGTAGACCTTCAAAGTTTGTCATCTTACAATGATAATTATACTTTTTTATTAGTGGTAATTGATGTTTTAAGTAAATTTGTCTAAGTTGAAGCTCTTCGGAATAAATCAGCTTTAGAGGTAAGAAATGGTTTTGACCGTATCCTCATAAAAGTAATAATCGCGCACCCATTTGTCTACAAACTGATAAAGGAAAGGAATTTGTCGGTGCAACTTTTCAAAAAATTTTATCCGAAAATAACATAATATTTCGAGTAACACGTGATCCTAATGTGAAGGCAGCTATTGTAGAAGGATTCAATCGAACTCTCAAGGAGCGTATGTGGCGTTATTTTACATATAAAAATAGTAGTCATTATATTGATGTTACAACAAATTGTGGATGCTTACAATAACACTAGACACTCTAGTATTAAAATGGCACCATCTAAAGTTACTTTACACAACGCTAGCAAAGCATTAGCAAATATCCAATCACGTTTCAAGAAAGAAAACAAAAAATCTTTAAAAATGGACAAATACAGTGTCGATGACTATGTTAAAATCAGTCGAGAGAAGGGCGCCTTTGAGAAGGGTTATGAGGCAGGTTGGAGCGAAGAAATTTTTGTAGTAAAATGAGTAATTACAAGTCGAATACACTCACCTTTTGTTTATGAATTAAAGGATTTAGCAGGGGAAGAAATAGACGGGCTTTTTTATGAACAAGAATTAACAGGGGTGACAAATAAAAATATAGACGAAAAAGAATTTAAAATTGAAAAAATATTACAGACTAAGGATAAAGGAAAGAAAAAACAAGTTTTTGTCCAGTGGGTTGTGTACCCAGATAAATTCAACTCGTGGATTCCTGCCACAAATCTTACAAACATTTAAAATGAATAACGATCAATTTTATCTCATTCTACCTGGTAATAGCAGTTATAACGATATGGGATACCGTTACGCCTACACAGAGGCTACCATCAAGACAGGCAAGACGCCTGAACATAGGCTATCCATCTACAGCCTGTCGGCATGCTAGGAAGCGATCCGAATATCGATCGCTTATTGATCAACAACATGACTTCTTATGGAGTTAAAATACCGGGATTCGATCCCAGTCGTCACTCGTTCTCGAGTCAGTTAGCAGCATTAGCTGGACATCGTCCTAGCGCTTCTCGACCGACTCGAATTTTGCTGGCTAGCAATAGCCAGGTACCTGAGAACTTCTCTTCATCCGACGTCACGAGGGACCACTACGAGAGCCAAGCAGACCACTCTTACGCCATATTAGAGCCAAGCAGAGACCATCCTTCTCCATCGCAGAGCCAAGCAGCCAGCGTTACGATCACCAGCGCCACCATCAAAATTAAGAGGTAGTATTGAAAACTTAAGAAACTTTGTACGCTGTACCAGGCTGGGGTTTCCTAAGAATTCAAAATACTTGTTATAACTCGGCCATATTCATTAGGTTTCTTTGTACGCTGTACCAGGCTGGGGAAACTTGATGAATTCTACGAGCCTATTATAACAAGCCGCCATCTTGTTCAAGTTTCTCTGCACGCTGTACCAGGCTAGGGAAACTTGCCAAGATTTATACATCACCAGGGTTGGGAATATTACCGCGTTTAAATTTTGTAGGCTAAGTTCCTTTGCACGCTGCACCAGGCTGGGGGAACTTAGCAGGGTTGATATTCAAAAAGCTCACTTAAGATCGCGTCTAAACTCATTCAGAAAACCGACTTACGAACGTGTTTCAACTTTGCTGTAAAATTGAGATACGATTAATATTTAGAGAGCCGACTTATACTCGCGCTTAAATTCTTTCGGTTACTATTCGGAGAGTCATTTTACGCAGGCGCACAACTTCTTTGCTTCATCGCACGTAACTTCGCGGCGTGACTTTGGTTATTATACAGAGAGTCCTCTCACATGCGCACGCAACTTCGCGGCGTGACGTCATAGACTAAACTTTAGTTATTATACAGAGAGTCCTCTCACATGCGCACGCAACTTCGCGGCGTGACGTCATAGATTGAATACTTGGTTATTATACGGAGAGTCTACTTACG
>UCOH01012444.1:10572-40602 GCA_900474275.1 Synergus japonicus | reverse complement strand
ATATATATATATATATATATATATATATACATTGATGTGATTAGTCGCCCAATAAAAGAAATAATAACATTCAAGTATTAATTTAGTTACTCTTTTATTACAGCAAGTTTGCCAGGTATGTATGAACGAACTATTACAATTGGTTCGGCAGGAAAAACATTTAGTGTGACCGGTTGGAAAATAGGATGGGCGTATGGTCCAGCAAATTTACTCCACAACTTACAAGTTGTTCATCAAAATATGGTCTACACCTGTAACACTCCTGTTCAAGTAAATATATTTATAATTTTTTTTTAACAGAGTTTTGAACGAAATGTTATAGATGGAATAATGTTTAATAGGAAGCAGTAGCAATTGGATTTGAACAAGAAATCGCTCGTTTTGGACAACCCGATTGTTACTTTGTCAGTCTGGCAAAGGAGTTGTTGCCAAAACGAGAATACATGGCGAAATTTCTCGCAGATGTAGGTATGTCACCTACAATTCCAGAAGGTGGTTATTTTATGATAGCAAATTGGTCAGCATTAGAAAATAAAGTTAGACTTGAGGAAGAGCAAGACATCAATAAAGATTATCGGTTTACTAAATGGATGACGAAAAATGTTGGTGTTCAAGGAATTCCACCTTCTGCCTTTTATAGCGAAGAACACAAACATTTAGGAGAGGATAATGTACGGTACTGCTTTATAAAGGTAATAAGTTATTATTTAAATTAGTTTAATTTAATTTAAGATCGTGGCTACGCATACTGAAAGTTTCGTGTGTATGAATAGATACTGCCTTAATTTAAATTGAAGTTGAACATTTTAACAATAATTATTATTTTTACAGAAAGATGAAAATTTGAAGAAGGCTGCTGAGATTCTTCTGAAATGGAAATCTTAAGAACAAAGTAACACTAGAGACATTGCTTAGCAGTTATAAATATAATTTTGCAATCCCGTCGCATTCTACAGAATTAGAGGAAAATTCAACAACGTGCGACGCAATTTTGTATGTAAAATTTTAAAATAAACTTTCTTATCAGAAGTTCCACATTTCTAAGCTTTTTATTCTTGTTATATGAAATAAAAAAAAAATATATACATTGTTAAAATTTGTATTTTTTACTGGTCTTAAGTATTTTTTATACTTATTGATTACCCATATAAAAATATTCTTTAGACAAAGCGTTGCGTTCGACAAAGCGTTCGACAGTATTTCTCCGCGGCTCTTGGAAAATTATCTTTCAGACTGTATCAAAGTACATATCAGATACAGTTATCTGTTAGTAGTAGTGCGACCGTTCTCAGAAGAACATGTCATTCATCTCTTGCTGAAATTATTGAGAAAGGTTACTTGTTAATATAATTTTTATGGTTTACAAAAATAATTTTTTTTACATTTTCTCGCACTACTGCCTACACAAAATTTATTAAATAATTTTCAAAGAGCTTGCAGTTCAGGTTCTGGCTTTACGGTCTATTATTCCTATTATTAATTCCTATTATTTTGTTACAGACGCTACAAAATTTTTCTCGTGAGATTTGTTACTCAAAAAAATTGGAAAATTATTCCACAATGTCGAAATTTGACGCACCAGATCGTTTCAAAGGACGCGAGAAGTGTGTTTGGTAAGTTCACTGATATGCAATCTAAAGAATCTAATCTTCTGACTAATTTTAATTAACAACTCACCAGATTGATGAATTTCTACTATGTATTTAGGGAGGAATATAAAGAGCTGGGTATTAAATATAAACCCGTGAACCTTGGTCAAGGATTTCCCGACTTTTGTGCTCCTGAAAATGTTACAAAGGCTCTGGCAGCCGCAACGACTAGCTCTGATCCATTTATGAATCAATACACCAGAGGATTTGTAAGTCATTTATTTTTTAACGCAATTCTTTCTTTTTGTTTCGCACCAGACATATTTCTTATCTTATATATTGTTGATACAAGTTATCAGTAACTGTTATAGTTTTTATTTTTATCGTTGCAGGGTCATACGCGTTTAGTAAATGCGCTTTCAAAATTATACTCAAAAATTTTAAACCGAGTTTTGGACGCCAATAATGAAATTATTATAACCGCTGGCGCATATCAAGCATTATTTAATTCCATCCATGGTAACACACATCCTGGAGATGAATGGATTTTAATCGAACCGTTCTTCGACTGTTATGTTCCAATTATCAAGTCAGCTGGTGGGATTCCGCGTTTCATACCTTTAAAGCCAGTGAGTTTATAATATAAATAGACTTCACAGTCTTATGTAATTGATTAATACTCCTTTTTTTTTGTTCCCACAGAAGAAGACAAATGGCACGATTACATCAGCCGATTGGGTATTTGATAGAAAGGAAATGGAACAACTTTTTAACGAAAAAACGAAAGGAATAATAATTAACACTCCTCATAATCCACTAGGAAAGGTTTTTACTCTTGACGAGTTGCAGTTTATTGCTGATTTAGCGAAAAAGTGGAACGCTCTCGTTGTTTCTGACGAAGTTTACGAGTGGCTTGTTTTTGAACCCAACCAGCATATTAGAATAGGTCAGATTTTTACCAAAAAAAAACTCTTTTTTAAGTCTCATCATTTTAAACTTCGTATTTGATTTCAAACTATTTTATTTTTATTTTTTTTGTTTCAGCAACTTTACCAAACATGTTTGAAAGAACAATTACTATTGGTTCTGCCGGGAAAACTTTTAGTGTGACCGGATGGAAAATTGGCTGGGCTTATGGTCCAGAGAATTTGATCAAAAACTTGAAACTTGTGCACCAAAATTGTCTCAATTCCTGTGCTACGCCTATTCAAGTAATGATCTTTGAAGGACGGAAATTAATTTTTATTTTAAAATTAAATACACACTGAGTATAAGTATTTTATGATCTATGCAATAATTTATTAAAATTCTTCAATAGGAGGCCCTGGCAATTGGATTTGAAGAAGAGATCGCTCGTTTTGGGGAGCCTGATTGTTACTTTTTTAGTCTTAAAAGGAAGTTGTTGCTAAAACGAAATTACACGGCAAAATTTCTAACAGATATGGGTATGAAACCCACTGTTCCTGAAGGTGGTTATTTCATTGTAGCAGATTGGACATTTCTAGAAAATAAAGTTAATCTTGAGGAAGAGCAAGATGCCAATAAGGACTATCGATTTACAAAATGGATGACGAAAAATGTCGGTGTCTTGGCAATGCCAACTTCTGTTTTTTATAGTGATGAACACAAAAATTTGGGGGAGGACAAGATACGGTTCTGTTTTATAAAGGTAAAACGTCCAGGGAATTGCTTACTTCAAAAAAGTTTCCCTATAGAAAATTATTGTTAATACTAGCATAATTATAAGATTCTCGAGAAAATTTACAAACATTTAACAAATGTTTTTAAACCAAAAACTTTTTACAAATCTTCTCTTTTCAAATTATTTTTTGATTTTCTCGAGAATTTTGGAAAATATTTTTAATATTTATTAATTATCAACTATTGCTTTTACAGAAAGACGAAAATTTGAAGAAGGCTGCAGAAAATCTGTTAAAGTGGAAATCCCAAGAGTGAAAAGGATACACTTTGCCCCGGAAAAAGTAATAAATATTTAAATCAATTTTTCCTTCTGTCAATTTGATTATTTTTTTATTTTTCTTAAATTACTTTTATAGGGAGTTTACATAGAGAAGTCTCCACGTAGCCATCTTTTGGCATCTTTAGAATCCGCCCCGAATGTTTTTCCACATCTGGAAATTATTTTTTTTTAATTAATTTGAATTCAAGAAAATTTTTAATTGATTCTAAATTCACTTGAATTCAATAGTACAAAGACCTCTTCTTTTTAATTTTTTATTTACCTTAAGGAAGCTCCAGGAACATGTCCAGTATAATTTGGCATTAGTCCAACGTGTTTTTGATAAACCACCGTAGGTTGAATAAGAATCGGAGGATCAGGACGAGAAATTGTTGCTGGAGCCCATTCAGTACTTTGCCTAATTCTGTAGTTTGTTGTAAATTCGCAGAGAGCACTATTAGATAAAGGTACACTGCTTGCACCGAAATGTGCAAAACCGTAGGGTATATGTCCAGTGTATCCTTCAGAAATTAAATATATTTTCATTAACTAATAATAATATATTAACAATAATTAATAATACAATAATAAAGTCCTTAAATTTATAGATTTAAAAATATTAATATTTAAAAATATTAATTGCAAAGAATTTCCATGGATTTAATGGGATTTTAGATCAATTTTAAAAGAATTTTAAAAGATTATAAAAAAATCAATAGATTTAATTGAATTTCAAGAAGTTAAAAGGAATTACAAGCAATTCGAAAATGTTTTAAGAGATTTTAAAAATAAGAGCTTTTATGGGATTTTGAAAAGAATTTCAATCATTTGTGGGATTATGAATGGAATCTAAGGAATATTATATAACGATTTCAAGACCCCCTCAAATTAATTGGAAATTTTTTGAAACTCTCTGAAGTTTTATAAAATGTATGGGAGTATTTTGTAATTCCTTTGAATCCCTTTTGTATTACTTCTTGCATTTTGCCGATTGAAGGAATTTTTCATTCGATTTTCACTGTCTGTCTGTCCCATTTTATGGAATAATTATGTATGAAAAACTTATCGCGCGAATTGAAATGACCGAAAATTTTCAAAATTTAACATCTTTTTGCCTTTCATATTGTATTATTTTTGAGGACTTTTGAAGTAATTGAAAGTAATTAGGTTAAAATTTAAACAAGTGAATAGCTATCGAATAAGATGGCTGATCACTTTTAAAATTTTTGAAATTTAATTGATAGGGAATTATTTTAATTTACCACTGGTGAAACTTTTATTTGGATTGGCATTGTCCATAAAGTAAGGAGATGGTGAATGATCTCTGGGCGTTTCATATTGCTCATCCAGAGGTAAGTTTCTCATCAAATTTGCAAGTTCCGGACGAACCAAAAGCATTGGTAATTTAAAATGACTTTCTAGAAGCTAATACATTTATTAACATGATCAATAATATCGAAAAAAATCAATAATGAATGCAAAAATTGAGGAAAAATAAAAATTCCGATTAAATCTCCCAATTGTACGAGTTGAAAATTTATATAATTCGATTAATTGGAGTTTTTAGATTTTCAAATTTGGTCATTTATAATTTGTTCTTTTTCTTTTTTGTCAATTTGTGTATTCGGCATTTTTTTCGCTATTTTCGGATAGTCCCATTATTAAAAAAAATGTTTATAAATAAACTTTTTCTAGCTTTTTACCAAACGCCCTTCCAAATTCCGGGGCTCAGACTCTCCATTTTGCAGAGCCAAGACTTTTTTGAAATTATTTAAAGCAGCCTTATTGCGTAATTGTTGTCTTTCAAAGTCTGCAAGGCCTTCTGTGGCGAGAACAGAATACCTTTGTCCATTTCTTGCGTTTAAGTTTGGGGTAAAACCTACAAATTTTAATTTTAATTCAAAAATTTTCTCAATTTAATGAATCATATGATTTGACTGGTAATCAACTGATTACCAGTCAAATTCCACTGATTTTCAGTGACTTTCTTCTCACGATTTTAATTAGTGAAAAATCTACTGGAAATCAGTGAAAAGTCACTTAAATTTTAGAGAGTAATATAATAAGAAAAAATAATTGCACACCTTCATATCCTGGTGTCATGGGATGGTGATAAATTGGATCTGTTCGATTATTCCGCGTATTCACAATATCAATGTCATTTTTTGGTGGTCTTATCACCTACATTGTAAAAAAAAGTTCAATTACTTTAGTTGAAGTTTTATACAATTACCGTAGCTGAATAAATTTTCAATAAAATATAGTTGCCTTTTCAACCAAATAGTTGAATATTCAATCAAAAGTAGTTGAATTCTCAATTAGAAGTAATTGAATTTTCAATATATTTCTAAAGGTGTATGTGAAAAATAAATAAATTTCGGTACTTATAGCCACGGTCATTTTACAAAAGATAATAATTTAGTAGTTTAATTAATTTCGAAAGAATTTAAAAGAATTAATTTTTTACAAATCGTGGAAACTGGTGGAAATAAATAAATATGAAAAAGACCTCGTAATCGTCGTTCGCTCTATTCGAAAGGACGAGAGTTTCTGCATGATTAATTGTTGGATCAAGCAACAATTTATGCGTAAGGCTGCCATAAGTTTCGCCACATCTAAACCTATACTGAGGACAATAGCCTGCATATCTGAAAGCAGTTAATGAATTATAAAAGTAAATTACTTGAAATAATCAGTGTAGTTTTAGTTACATACCCCGGTACAAAATGAGGATCTGCTCTAGATATTAGTTCTGCCCCGACCATTTTTCCCCGATTTAATTGTATTAACCAAAACTTACGATTTTGATGAAATGAAATATTCACAAAAAATTTCGTTTTATTATAAAAAATAGTTGGAAATATCAAACCATTAATTTTGTTGTATAGTTGAAAGGGAAAAGGTTAATTGCTGAGGTGTTAGTTAGACATTTGACAGTCAACTTGAATCACATGCTGGAATTTTTACAAGTGATAAACGCCTACAAATTACAATTATTGCAATCGGAAATATTATAAATGATTAAAATAATATTTAAAAGCGATTTTCTAGATTTTTGAAAATGTCTTAAAAAATTTGTTGATAAAATTTCTTTTTAAAGAAGAATTCGTATAAATTTTAGTAAATACACGGAGAAAACTGGATATTAAATCGTAATATCTAGCTATTTAACTATGGGACGACTATCTAGATATTTAGATACAATATCTAGATATTAAAATATATAATCCAAATATTCCAACATCCAATATTTAAATCTCTGGATATTAAGTTTTAATAACAAGATATTATATCTAAATATCTACATAGTCGTCCCATAGTTAAATAGCTAGATATTACGATTTAATATCCAGTTTTCTCCGTGTATCATCTCTGCCTTGAGAATTTCAAACTAATTTCATCATCTGGAAAATAAGTAGTTTTTGCATGTTCGTAACATTTATTGTTGGAAAGAGTAATCTTTTGAGGTCAAGTATATGGAGGAATCAGGGTACTAACTCATATACGTACAAAAACATTTTGTTCTAAAATAACATACAACAAAGAGGTCTAGTTTCAAAAGAAAAGATAAGCCTGACAAAAAAAATTAAACTCTAACAAGAATAAAACTTTTCTATATATTTTTTAAAAATAATTAGAATTCAAGCTGACGTCCGAGAAAAAAGAAGGGAGCATTACATTAGAGGTGGGGTGTTCACGTTTTATGGAAGGCGTACCATTAACTTTTTCTTTCCAGTTTTCACAGGTCCTTCATAGAATGAACATTCCATTCTCGGTGATGTTGTTTTCCTTTATCATTTCGACTAAAAAGTTAGCCCTTTTTAGAAAAAGGTTTTCCCAATTGTATTATGAAACGCATAATTAATTAATTAGAAGTAATTAAAGTAAATTTACTTAATATTAACTCTAAATAAAAAATGTGCGCAAAAAGTTATTTTATTGCGTGGGCAGTGTAAAGTGTTGAATTATTCCTTCGAGAGTTATTTATTTATGACCAAAAATATGTGGCCTCAACGAATTAAAACGTCAACTTTTTATGTTGAATCAGGAAATGAATCTCTCAATCTTAGCTCTGAAATGAAGGTATGATATTACATGACTTGTGAAATCCCTTCAAATTTATTAAAATCCCTTGAAATTCCTCAAAATCTTGTACTTTCCTTAAAATTGAAATTGAAATATTAACTTAAAAGTTAAATAAAATTGAATTGAAAATACAATCTTCAAGCGTACGATATAATTATTTTAATTCAACGCTAAAGATCTCTAACAATTAGAAGATTTTAATAATTAGGGCTGTCTGATATATAGCTTTCCTTCTTTCTGGCTAAAATAAGATTAATTTCCCTTGTAGTAATGGTTTGTTATTAAGTGAACCAATTTACCCCGAGCTCTGATAAATTAGCGCTAAAATTACCCCCTTGCAGGAATACCAATCTTAATTACATATCCGTGAAAGATTCTGTTGCAAAGATACTATCGGAACTGTGGGGTGGCAGGTGAAACGCGATAAAAGTAATTCTTTTTATCTTCTTATATTTTTATCGATGAAAATAGTACATGCCTTGAATATTTTTAAACTAAAACTTTTGAAATGGTTTGAACACCAAAATTTTATAACTTATCCAATGATAGTAAGACCGAGGATATTGTTATAAAATAAAAGACTCTTTTCACTGAAAATTCTTTTAATTCAAAGTTATTGCTTAATTTATTTAGTTCATAGTTTGACTAAATCAATTCCGTAAGTTTCCAAGAAGAAAGTGATTTTAATTTAGTTATACTTGGATATTTTCAGCCACAATGAGTCTTCATCCTGTGACTCGTTCGCTATCACAAAAAACCTTATCATCCGTTTGCAATTGTGGTAGCTTTGCTTAATGTTGCTTACGTACATAAATCATAAATCAGATTAAATCGCTCTAGTTTCTGTTTATTCTTCTTAAACATTGTGGTAAACATTCTTAAACATTCCCGTAAATTCCATCAGGATTTTATTCCTGAATTCATAATTGTGGATCTAATTTTTACATTCTCATCTGAGTTGAAAGTAAACGTTGGCCCTTTTTATGTTTGTACATCAAGTATACCGGGTAAAAATAGGATTTTAATTTGATATTTAAAGCTTCTTTTATAACAAGAAAGAAGATGAAATTTACGCATCAAAATGTCTTACTGCCTTTGATATGAAAAGGCTAAATTTAAAGCCCAAAGGCGACTTAATAATTGATCGATAATCCCTGCTTATCAGAGGGTTGCTGCCAGGTGTAGGCCAGGTAAATCAGGCGCGTAACATCCGGTACACCGGTAAGTGTACGTGATCGCATAAATGCATTATAAATACATTCGTGTTCAGTATATGGCACTAGGGCCGCGTATCGTGCCACGAAAGCATAATGATTCCTTTTTCTTCTCTGCTGTTTTGTTTCGCTCTACCGGATGTCAGAATATTGTTATCAGGAGGCACAGCAGGCACAGTTCGTTAAACTCCATATTTTAGAGTTTAAAAACAATTTAAACAATGAGACACTTCCTATCTTCAGGCTTTACGGTATGTTTTCCCGTTTTTTTTTTTTAAGAACTTCCCTGTTTCTCGTTTTTTGTTACTTAAATTCGTACTGAATCAATAATTATCCATTGGGGCTTTAAGGCCCCATCAGAAAATGAAATTTTTTTTGCTATTTTTCTGGTGAAATCAACTTCTAAAGATATGCATCATCATTTTTAACATTTGAGGTAAAATTTAGCTAATGTTCTGCTATATTTTCACCCTCACTTCCTAAGGAGGAACTTTCCTCACAACATATAAACAAAATTTCTCGAAATCTCATAACTATACCTTACATCATTTGCATGTCGGTTGCATCTTAAGGTAAAGTGGTTTTCGTTTGTATTGTGGAATATCTAGCTGCCGTGACTGGCATTGTATTCATTCTATCATTGTTCCGGCTCTCCGAACGAAGAACATATCCACCGTGAAGGGACATCGAACTATAGAACAATATTTAAGATAGGATTCATTATAAAAATCTCAAGGAGAAAAAGAGAAAGGAACCAAGGGAAAAGAAAAACAAAATGGAAAAAGGGACGATGAGTATCCACTGTAACTAGGTATACACGCAATATCATTCGTATTTCGTGTGTCTGAACATTGTGTGGTACATAGGTAACTACAATACAAGTGTCTGACTTTATGCGTTTTCTTTTGTACATTAAGCACGAGACCTGAACGAGCCACATGCTCAGCCATATGAACAAAGCTCGTCCTGAGGTGGTTCCTTTTATCTCTGATCTTCTCCATTCGGCAGGAGGTAGATTGACGAGATTGAAACCCAATGCCTACAGGGGTCACAGGTCAACGCTTCTGTTTAGATTCTTCTTCTTAGTCAGGAGATTCTATCCTAGTAGAAAATAATAAATGAAGGAGAGAAAGTGAACTTGACGATTTTTCCATAACAAGAACGAAAGCGCGCTCCGCGCGCGCATTTATCTTCTTTTTAAATATTATATAATTTATTATATTTTATATAATCTCTATACTCTTAAAATCTATGTTAAACTTCGTGAAAATCTTTAAAAATTCCTAGAAACCTCTGACAACTTGTGAAATCGCTTAAAATTCGTGAACATCTCTTAAAATTTTCAGAAACTTCTTGAAATTCTTTTCAATTTAACAATAAATTTCAAATCCCTTTTATATCCTTTAAAATCCATTAAAAGTAGTAAAAATCTTATCAAATTCCATGAAATCCTTAAAAATGCTAGAAAAATTTTCAAACTCATTAATCTTCTGAAACCCAGATTAAAATTCATGAAAATCATTAAAAATTCGTAGAAACCTTTAGAAATTCCATGAGAAACTTTAAAATCTCTTAAAATTCCCAGAAAAATTTTTGAAATTTGCAGTAACATTTAAAATATCTTTATATCTTTCATATCCCGTAAAAATATTGAGAAATCTTATCAAATGTCATGAAATCCTTTAAAATTCTCACAGATTTATTTAAATATCAGAAAAATCTCTTGAAATCACTTAAAATTATTAGAAATCTTATAAAATTCCTTAAAATTTCAGAATAATATTTCAAATTCTTTAAAATCTCATAAAACTCTTACAGAGCCTTTAAAATTACTTAAAATTTCACGAAATATCCTAAAATCCCATACAATTTTAGAAAATCGTTTTAATATCCTAAAAATCTCTTGAAATTTACGTTAAAATTAGTGGAAATCTAAAATTTTTTTAGCAACCTCTAGAAATTTCTCTACTCTTAAAATCTCTTAAAATCATTACAAATATTACAAAATTCCCTATAAAGTTTTAAATTCCTTATTTAAATCCCACAAAATACATATTTTAAAAGTCATAAAAGTACCTTCAAGTTCGATTGAAATCTGATCAAAGTCGTGAAAGATTCTAAAAATTCCCAGAATCTTCTTGAAATTCTTTAAAATTCTACCATAACATTTAAAATACCATTATCTCTCATGAAATCTTTAAAAATTCCCTTAAAATTCCTAGATTTTCAATGTACCTATTTTCAGTTTAGACTCGTGACAAAATCGATACTTACACGACGAATCAGGAGTGCGGAATATGCGTTACGATATTTCGACTTCGACTCAATCATCTTTTTAGAATAGATCGTCCCTACAGTACGCAATATTGGCTGCAATATTGCGATTATTGAATGCTAGGCTGAATGTTAATCGTTCAGAATTAACCAATGGTTTTTTATTTAGGTAAATGTAGGTGTGAAAGCATTTTTTAGTAACCGACTCTTAAAATTGAACTATTTTAAAGATACGATTTGATCTCGGGGATCTGGAGTATTTGGAACAAGGTCTTCTTATATCGAATTCTTTCCTGACTGAGGATTGTTTGACTTGTTAGTCCATTTTGGCCCAATGGCAAACCGTGACTCGAGGACTCTCGAGGCCACTGGGTCAGGAAGTCAACTATGCTATGCTGTACCAGAGAATGCTATAGAGTACCGTCCACACAGATTCTTCAAGTGTAGAACGTTGTCCTCTCGACATTCTTGAATACATTACCTGATTGAAGTGAATAAAATTGCTGAAAGTATCAAAAGATTAAAAGAATTCAGAGTTGTCACTCCCTAAGGGCTGATTTCCTCTATATCTTCAATGCAAAAGGCCCGTACCCCGGCCATCATGGAGAAAACTGGATATTAAACCGTAATATCTAGATATTTAACTATGGGACGACTATCTAGATATTTAGATATAATATCTTGATATTAAAACTTAATATCCAGATATTAAAATATAATATAATCCAAATATTCTAACATCCAATATTTTAATCTCTGGATGTTAAGTTTTAATATCAAGATATTATATCTAAATATCTACACTCAGAGAAAACCTTGTTTTAAATCAAAACTTTTATTTTAATAACTCAAATTTAAAATTTCCTTATATTAAAGAAAACTTTCTTTCTTTTAAAATAATTTTGTTTGATTCAAACGAAGTTTCTTTGATCCAAACAACATTATTTTGAATTATTTTAATTTAAAGAAACTGTTTGTTTAATTCCAAAAAAAATTTCTTTGAATCAAAGAAATGGTTCTTTGACCTATATCAACACTATGATATCTTTGATTCGAAGAAACTGTTTTCTGGGTGTAGATAGTCGTGCCATAGTTAAATAGTTAGATATTACGATTTAATATCCAGTTTTCTTCGTGGGGGCTTCACATCATTAAATGCTTTCAAAACTGAGAAGATAGGGTGATTTTTCACAAAAACAGTAAAACCAGTTAGGGGAAGAAATTCTTGTAGATATATGTATATATTATAAAATTTATACAAATACTATATTCAATTCAATTTCACGCAAAAAAAATAAATGGCTGAATTTACCATTTAAAATAGTTACGATGCGCTCTGAACGCATTTTTCCTGGAAATTAGCCAATTTTACTATTTAAAAATTGTAATTTATGCTAAGAAAATTGTAAACCCTGCTGTTTTCGTTGTAAAAGTTACAATTTGAAATAGTAAAACTGACTAAATTCCAGGAAAAATGCATTCAGAGCGCATCTTAACTATTTTAAATGGTAAATTCAGTGATTCACTTTTTTCCGTGAATTGAAACGCTTTTCAAAATAATTAAGAGAGAAAAAATGTATTCGTTTTTCCCTGAACAATATTCTTATACGGAATAAAAAAATTATAGGCTTTAAAATTACGTTATATATTACACGTATAGTTACGTTATATACACTATAAAGATCAGATCGGAATTTTCAGTCTTTTTGCATTCGGGCACAGGCCTCCAAGTTAAAGGCGCTTAGATAAGGATTCGACCCTCATATAGAGTTAATATCGGTCCTTCATTATTACAAGCTAAGCGAAAGGCTAGATAATTTGTTTTTGCTCTCTATAGAACGCCATTCGCCAGCAATGCTCCATTTCACTGGCCTTAATAGCGAATGAGCTCGTAAATAGTCTATCGGAAAATTGATGTTATTATATCTTTATACGTGGATAAAAATTTCATTATTTTTATGATGCTGAATAAGCACAGAAACGTGATGCAGTCTGAACTTTTGGTTTGTTTGCAGGGAAATCGTGCAAGATGAGATCTTTTCTTATAGGAGGTTTTTAATGTGGTTTAGAGGGGAAAATTCATGATGGATTTATCAGAAACTAAGTAAACTGATCAAGTTTTTTGCAAATTAATATCTTGATTTCAAGGTATTGGATCAATGTACCCATTTGGCCGATTTTTATTAATTTTAATTAATTTCAAAGAAAATTTGTGCAACTTGTTGAAATTCGGCGAAAGATATCGCTGTTTCGCAAAAGTGGATCCAAGTGATGTCGGGAACTACGGGGCCAGTCTCTCTCTTGGGCCCGACTCTCCCACATTCGGTCCCAACCTGACCGCATTCCGTAAAGAATCTGTCTCTTCGGCAGTGCTCGCAACCTTTCAGAGTTCGATATCTGCTCTCGAATGTACTTATCGAGTTCGTTGTTTTATGTCCTGAAATCACGATTTACTCTACTCTCAGTAAGGTCACCTTTAATTGGACCTGATGTTAATTATACTTCTTTATTCCTTTTTTCATTTGTTGTGTCGATTAATCGGCACCGCGAATGATGACTGGAGGCTTAACACCTCGGACTGGAGCCTTTTTTATCGCCTCATCTCCACATCGTCTCTAATAGATCGCTTTGATTAGTTGATTGCGATTGAACGTAGGTGCGCTACAAATTAAATTGACACACTGAGCACCGTTATGGAAAGAATAGTGGGAAGATACCTTGAAGGTCTTACGTGAATGGGGTCGACTTTTATAGGTATTTTCATCCTTTTTTTTATTCTTCAATTGTGACATATCTATATAAATATATAATAAAGTATGTATTCTGTTTCTTCATTATTGCAGCTTCTACGTTCAGTTTGCTTCCCTGGTGGATGATTCGGATTGAAATTCATTCCGAACCAATCCGAAAATTTCCGAAATTTGTGTCCGAACCAAACAGTTTCATTCCGATCTAATCCGAAGGATGTTTTCAATCCTATTTAATCTGTGTCTCAACTCCAAATTCAATCCGAATGAATCCAAAGCTTATCTGTTAATCATTTTTAATCCGTGGCCCCTAATCCGAATAATTGTGAAATATATCCGAATACACTTTTTAATCCGTACTTCCAATCCAAATGAATCCGAACACACTTTTCAATCCATACGTCTGATCCGATTGAATCCGAAACTAAGCCGATCTCACATTTCAATCCGAACGGTCAATCCGAATGAATCCGGGCTTCATCAAAAAATATTTTTTAATCCTTTCCAATCCGTCAGTCTCTATAAAGTTGAATCCGATTTTAAACCGAATGAATTCGATTCTAATCCGAACAAAGTTTCAATCCTTTTCAATCCGAATGAATCCGAGAAAATTCCGAAATACTTTCAATCCTTTTCAATTCGTAAACTAAACTGAAGTTACCGCTCAATCCGTGCCCTCAATCCGAATTAATCCGAAATCAATCCGAACTACTTTCAATCCTTTCTAATCCGTAACTTTCATCCGAATGAATCCGAAACCAATCCGAACTTATTTTCCATTCTTTCCAATCCGAATGAACCCGAAAAAGTTGTGACTAATCACTTAAAAATAAAATGTACAAGAACGAACGCGCGCTTCGCGCGCACATTTACATTCTTTTTCAATACTCTATAATTTATTATATTTTACTTCTCTAATTTCTTAAAATCCATGATAAACTTTGTAAAAATCTCTAAAAATTGCAAGAAACCTTTTGAAATTCCATGACAATTTTATATCCCTTAAAAATATTACATAGAAATCTTATCAAATTCCATGAAATCCTTTAAAATTTCACAAAATGTTTTTAAAATCAGAAAAATCTCTGGAAATACTTGTATGTAAATTATTAGAAATCTCATAAAACTCCATCAAACCAATAAAAATTCCATAACATCTTTTAAAAATCGAAAAATTTTTTGAAAACCCTTAAAATTTGACAAAAACCTTCGAAATCTTTGTAAATTCTAAAAAAATCTTTTAAAAATCATAAAAAGCTTTTGAAATTCCTCAATAAAGCTCCCTCTAAAGTTTTAAATTTCTTGTTTAAATCCCAGATACATATTTTAAAAGACATAAAAGTACCTTGAAGTCCGATTGAAATCTGATTAAAGTCGTAAAAAAATCTAAAAATTCCCAGAAACTTGTTAAAATTCTTTAAAATTCTACGATATAACATTTAAAATCCCATTATCTCCCATGAAATCTTTAAAAATTCCATAATATTCCCTTAAAATTCCTAGACTTTCAATGTATTTTGAGTTTAGACTCCTGACAAAATGATTATTAACGAAAGCAAATTCAAAATTTCAAACTCAATTCACATAGAATTTACGATTCGGCAAGTATCGATTGTTGAAAATCACAATCGATACTTACACGACCAATCAGGAGTGCGGAATAGGCGTTACGATATTTCGACTTCGACTCAATCATCTTTTTAGAATAGATATTTAAAAAAATGTAAGTGTAAATATGTCACTGAACAGCATCCTTCACTTTAGATTAGAATCCTTGCTTCGATCTCGGATTAGATCGGATTCTTTCGGATTGAAATCCTTCCTTAAACCTCGGATTAGATCTGATTTATTCCGATTGAAATCCTTTCTTTGACTTTGGATTAGATCGGTTTCATTCAGATTAAAATTCTTCCTTTAACCTCGGATTCAGTCGGATAGAAATTTTTGATGAATTCGGATTCAGTCCGATAGAAATCGAGGATAGACCTCGGATTAGGTCGGATTAAAATCCTCTTTTTCATTTCGGATTAAATCGGATAGGAATCCTTAGATCGACCTCGGATTGATTAGGATAGGAATCTTTGATCGGACTTGGGATTAGATCGTAATGAAACTGTTTGCTTCGGATACAGATTTCGGAATGAAATTGATTCAAAAGGATACATTTTTTTCTATCCAAACCTTCCGCCAGGGTTATCACATGTCTACCTTGCAATTTTTTTTGTCAGCATGACCAAATGCGACTTTATTAGTACAAGTGTGCATTTAAGATTCTTATCAGGGAAGGTGTTAGATTTGTGTAAAATTGGACTCCCCCCAATTTTTATCAGATTTTGTACACTTTTTAAGAGTTGAAAAATTAAAATCAAGTGTATTAGCCACAGCCATATTAGACAAAAATTGAAAAAGTTAGAGAATTTTTAAGTGTAATAAGAATATGCGAGCGAAGTGAGATTTTTTTATATTACAAAAATGCAGGCTTATCAAATGTCCATCTGATTTTTATCAATTTTTTTTCCCTGTCAGTTGAAAGAAGTGGGGGGAGTGAAGGGCTGCACTAGTCTCACGGGAGAAATAAGCGCACAGTGGCTTTTAGAATAGCAGCAGGTGCGTTCGTTCATCGATTAAGAACTCGCAAAAAGATTTACATACAAACATAAATCGAGACTTTTGTCAAGAAATTAATTCTTTGTGCTTCTTTGTGAGTGTCTAAAAAACTTTCTTGAATTTGTGACGTGTCGCGGAATGACATGTGAAATAATATTACTAAATGATAAGGATTCAGTTCCAGGCGAATAAATATCGAGCACGCATTTTCAGCCTCTTTGAACAAAACACTGAGGAAAATGTTACAGTAAAGGTGAATTGAATTAGAATTTTATTCGACTTCTTCGTTCGACCTCAGAGATCAAACAGAAGTTCATTTTTGATTGATTTTGGAACAGAAACTTAAATTGATCAATTTGAAAAAAAAAATAAAATAAATAAATCGATGATGCTTTTAGTAGATACTCATTACCTTGAGTAGTTTTTATAGATTTTTGAGGGAATATTTGAGAAATGAAGAATTTTATGATAAATTTTACTTATTTTTATAAGTTCTTATTTTAATCCAAGTGTGGGAACGCAATCTTGAAAATGGATCTTCTTATGGTCTGTGTGGTCAATGGTCGCGAGATTTGAATGCCCGCAATCGCTTCTTTCTTTCTTCTCTCACGAGCTTAGGATAATCTGTATTTATAGCTTTCTCGTGGTGAAAACACCATTTCAATCCTTTATATAAAATTTGAATGTGTTAATTTGAGTTATTTCTCTCCCAAGTTGATAAAACAAGTCGCTATAAAAAATCAAATTAAATTCATTAATTAAATTAAAGTCGAAATTAAAACGAGACAAGAAATTTATGCACAGGTATAAAATTATCGGTGACCCTCGGAAGGTTCTTAACATTATTTTTCCATGCATTTCGTTCACCAGTCAAACAATAATTTTATAGTCCAGCTTATTTACATATTTTACATTCGTAAATATTTTATACGATTACAATAAAATTTCAAATCATTGGTAACATGAAACTTAGCTGTTATATATTTTATCGTACAAATTCAACATTTATAGTATATTTGAGTAATTTACATATATATCTATCATTTATACCGTATTATTTCATTTAATTGTCCTGTTTATAGTTATTGTAGCTATAACAGCGGATAAAAATGCATGACGATTCTCTCAAGCAGAAAAATAATGTGGTAGCCACAACCGTAAAATTATGAATACCTAATTTATATTTTTTCGCTTGGTAATAAAATCTGAGGATGCTATTAAAACTTTCTTTATGAGTTATGATTTAAATTAAGACCACGGTTTTACGCTCTATTTGAACTTCGAGTTTACATAAATAATACAGCATATAAAAATGAAAAGAAAACAATAAAAAGATTTAATATCTATTTGCCTTGATTGTCTCGTGTAAATTGAAAATTGTTTCGAATAAAATCACAAGTTTGAGGATCTCGAAGTGAAAATTGGTGCAGAAAACTGCAGTTACGACATCCTTTTGGGAAACCTGATCCTGATCTCGCTCTTGTCTTCTGCAGGTCAATAACACGATCTTGTAATACACCGTGTAAACTTGTTATGGCTTGGATCGTTCATGCCAATTCGTTTCTGCCAAAAATCGCCGGCATGGACGTGGGCCAAGTTCAGTTCGCGGAATTAATGGAACGCGATGGAAACCGGTTGACAGTCGACTGAGACCCGAGAGCAGGTTCACCATCAGGGTTCTTTTACG
The DNA here is from genome assembly GCA_900474275.1 of Synergus japonicus. NCBI lineage: Eukaryota > Metazoa > Arthropoda > Insecta > Hymenoptera > Cynipidae > Synergus > Synergus japonicus. The sequence continues at coordinate 22,438 of UCOH01012444.1, read as the reverse complement.
ATCTTTCTCTCGAGGCACGAGACATATGTGTAATGGAGAAAAAAATTTTAAAATCGAGAATAATTCCTTAAACCTAGGAAAATTATCCATTGCAAATTCTATAAACTTCTAAAAAGTAAATAATCTTCAAATTCGTATATATTAGGGTGGTCCTTAATAGGGATATTTTCGAATTTCTTTGCTTCCAGAGGCTCAAATGCTTCCAAATAGATAAAACAAAATTCTCTGAAAGTTTGAGCTCTTAATATTAACTTTAAGATAGCCCGCACTCCAACCTACCCAGTGGACACGAAATTTAAAGACGTTCCCAGAACGTCCTAAAAACATTTTTAGAACGTCCAAGAAATCGTCCTAAATCAGGCTAAAAAACTTCCTAAAAACGTCCAATGTTCCAAAAACGTCTTTGGAACATTGTATGTTTTTAGAACGTTATTTAATCTGACTTAGGACATTTTTAGGACGTCCTAAAAACGTCTTGAGGCATTTGTACCCACTGGGTAAGTTTCTTATGGAAATAACATGGGAAAAGTTCCATTTATTTTTTAGAATTTTATAACTCAGCGACAAATGAATCAAAAGCAATAATTCGCTTCATATTTTATTGGAATTTTGACGTTTTACAAAGAAAGTCTCTTATAATTTTTTGCTAAATCTGTTCGCTTAAGAGTTATTCGAGCTCAAAGTTTAATTATTATATAATTATTAATATTATCGAGTATAATTATTAAGTAAATACTTATTTTATAAAATATATCAAATTTTTGTTGTGAAATTTTTATTTATGATCAAAGAAAGCAAATACAATGTTATTCTTGGAATTGAAATTAATATGTGTGATTTTTCAATTAATAAAACAAATATTTTTCTGATATTCAAGATAAAAAAAATGAAAGTACATGTGAAATATGATACCATTTAGATAATTAGACTCAATCCATTTTCATATTTTCCATATTGCAAATTTGATATATTTTATAAAATAAGTATTTACTTAATAATTATACTTGATAGTATTAATAATTATATAATAATTATACTTTGAGCTTGGATAATTCTTAAGCCAATAGATTTAGCGAAAAATCATAAGAGAAGTTTTTTGTAAAACGGCAAATTTCCAATAAAATATGAAGCGAATTATTGCTTTTGATTCATTTGTCGCTGAGTTATAAAATTCTAAAAAACAAATGGAACTTTTCCCATGTTATTTCCATAAGAAACTTAGGTTTGAGTAATCATACTTTCAGCTTTAAAATTTGTAATTTTTAAATTTACAAGTCTCTGAATTTAAGAAAATTTCCAACATTTCTACACGGAGAAAATGTATTCGGTAGCCGTTACAGTAAATAGGGTAAAACTTGGATATAGTGCTTTTTCAGTGATCTGTAATATGTACTTCTAGAACCTCTACAATCTGGATTGTAATTGATTATCGAAATAAATATTACAGGTCACTGAGAAGCCACTACATCCAATTTTTACCATATTTATTGTAACAGCTACCAAACACATTTTCTCCGTGTCAAAAGTCACTGAAATTTTCAGTCATCTTCACTAAACTACTAAAAATTTCAGTGACTTTTCACTGATTTAAATTGTGAGAAAAGAGTCACTGCAAATCAGTGAAATTTGACTGGTAATCAGTTAAATTTCACTGATTCAAGTTTAGATAGTGCAATTAAGGGCATGTGATACTTTACCATGAGAGAAAATTAGTTATACCAATTATACATTTATAATAATAAATATTTTTAGCTAATAAAAGTCAATAAACCTCCATCTATATGAGGCGAAGGTTTGTTGACTTTTATTTACTAAAAATATTTATTATTATGAATGTATAATTGGTATAACTAATTTCCTCTTATGGTAAAGTATCACATGCCCTTAAGGACCAGTTTTTTGAAAGTAGAAAAAGCGTAATAAAATCGTTTCCATATTTGTGGCGGTAGAACTTTGCACCTGAACCTGAAATGTGACATTAACAATAATTAGCAGGAAATAATAGTAAATGCTGCCATTGCTTCTGGTCGTTCACTGGAAACGCAGAACAGTGGATCAGTGACCAGCTATGTAAATTAGTATATTCTATAAAGCATTAAAATATTCGTCACGCGTCCGGATAAACTCTTCATTGATTTTCTACGATGCTGATTGAAAGCACTTCCAATCATCTTTGATGGCTTTCTTCCTCTTACGTAAGGAGTCGCAAGAAATGATTCAATGTCTCCATTAAAATGGCCATAAAATCACTACAACTTTTTTACAGTTTCCCCAATCGCTGCTTTATATCGACTCATTTCATTTCCTTGAATTTTCCGGGCCAATTTTGATAGAGAATTTCATTTTTCTGAATACCACAGTTAATCTATTCTAAATCGATAGTGATTTTCGACAATTCGATACTTGCCGAATCGTAAATTCTTTGTGAATTGAGTTTGAAATTTTGAATTTGCTTTTAATAATGATCATTTTATCAGGAGTCTAGACTCGAAATACATTGAAAATCTAGGAATTTTAAGGGAATATTATGGAATTTTTAAAGATTTCATGGGAGATAATGGGATTTTACATGTTATATCGTAGAATTTTAAAGAATTTTAACAAGTTTCTGTGAATTTTTAGAATTTTGTACGACTTTAATCAGATTTCAATCGGACTTCAAGGTACTTTTATGACTTTTAAAATATGTACTTTGTGGGATTTAAATAAGGAATTACAAATTTTATAGGGAATTTTATTGAGGAATTTCAAAAGCTTCTTATGATTTTTAAAAGATTTGTAGAATTTACAAAGATTACGAAGGTTCTCGTTAAATTTTAAGGGTTTTCAAAAAATATTTCGAATTTATAAAAGATTTTGTAATATTTTTAAGGATTTCATGGAAGTTTATGAAATATCTAATGATTTTATGGAGATTTTAAGAGTTGAAAAATTTCCAAAGGTTGCTAGAAATTTTTAGAAATTTTCACTAATTTTAACGTAAATTTCAAGAGATTTTTAGGATATTAAAACGATTTTGTAGAATTTTATGGGATTTTAATGGCTTTGTAAGAATTTTATGATGGCTTAAGGAATTTGAAATATTATCCTGAAATTTTAAGGAATTTTATGAGATTTCTAATAATTTAACGTGATTTCGAGAGATTTTACTGATATTTAAATAATTTTGTGAGAATTTTAATGGATTTCATGGAATTTGATGAAATATCTAATAATTTGAAGAAATTTTAAGAGTTGAGAAATTTCCAAAGGTTTTTAGAAATTTTTAGAGATTTTCACGAATTTTAATATGGATTTCAAGAGATTAAAGATTTTGATGGTTTTTATGTGCACTTTTAACGATTTTAAAGTGATTTTTACGAAACTCAAGAGGTTTTTAGGATGTTAAAACGATTTTGGAGAATTGTATGAGATTTTAGGATATTGCGTGAAATTTTAAGGGATTTTAATAGCTTTGTAAGAGTTTTATGAGGTTTTAAGAAATTTGCAATATTATCCTGAAATTTTAAAAAATTTTAGGAGATTTCTAATAATTTTAAGTGTTTTCGAGAGATTTTTCTGCTATTTAAATGATTTTGAGAGAAATTTAAAGGATTTCATGGAATTTGAAGATATTTCTAATACTTTTAATGGATTTTAAAGGATAATAAAAAGGGATTTGATTAATTGTTATCATTGAATTGACAAGAATCTCAAGAAGTTTCTGAAAATTTTAAGAGATTAGAGAAATAAAATATAATAAATTATAAAATATTGAAGAAGAACGCAAATGGACGCGCGGAGCGCGCGTTCGTTCTCATTATATCTAATTGTGGTAAGGAATTTTATACTTTCGTTGATTCTTCACTAGTTCCTCATAATTCTTATGTCACTTTGACGAGTCGAGTTAAAAACAATTTAAAGTAACTGACAACTGCTTAGCTTAATTGACGCATTTCGCCATCGCGGCCAAGGCGCGACCGTCTTTCAATTCTCGTTTATTAAAACAATCCTAACAAGACTTCTCCGTAATAGGGAAGAGGGAAGGATTATCTCTCATCTTTTTATCCCGTCGCTTTTGTTCACTTTCAGAGTCATGTCGAATCTAATTATTGCAATTATTTTTCATTATAAGTTGTTAGAATTTAATAGACAATTAACATAATAAAGTATACTTATACAGTTCTTCGTATTAAAAGAGTCCCGTTTCAAATCTCAGAACTTTAAACATTACTTGAAACACATTATATTCTGAACCTTAAAATTTAAATATATTGCCATGCATTCGAGTCACTTTTATGTAACTCCAATTGTATACATTATCTGATCTGGAATATAGCAATTTAACATAATGTGAATGAGTTTGCGGCTCGGTCTGGGGTCTCCGCATCTCTTCTCAAAGATTTCTTAATTACCCATTTGCTCTGAAAAAAGCAGAGCATATTTCGCATGAAAACTACTTTGCAATGGGATTGTATGGAGGTCGCGAGAAATTATCCAAATTTTAGTGAAAATGCCTGAAATTCCCACGGTTCTACTGTTGTTCTGGAAACTCCTTTTGTCTTTTTTACTATACTCATGCAGTGTCATTCTTCAGCGAGATTTTTTTTTAAAAAGCGAATTCACGGTCAGCAGCGACTACTAGGAACGGGTTTACGAAATAAGAGGCGAATGTCCCACGGGAAAAATTGTACAATAGGGAGTAACCGTTAAAACTTTGGATTGACAAATTGGTTGAGAAAAATGACAGGTGTATGAAAAAATAGAGAAAGAAAGTGCTTGCGAATTTATTTTCTTTTTAAATATTATATAATTTATTATATTTTATTTCTCTAATCTCTTAAAATCTTTGTTAAACCTCATGAAAATTTCAAAAAATTTCAAGAAACCTTTGAAAACCTGTGAAATCGCTTAAAATTCGTGAACATCTCTTAAAATTTTCAGAAACTTCTTGAGATTCTTTTCAATTCAACAAGAAGAATTCAAATCCCTTTTATATCCTTTAAAATCCATTAAAAGTAGTAGAAATCTTATCAAATTCCATGAAATCCTTAAAAATGCTAGAAAAATTTTCAAACTCATAAATCTTCTGAAACCCAGTTTAAAATTCATGAAAATCACTAAAAATTCCTAGAAACCTTTAGAAATTCCATGACAAACTTTAAAATCTCTTAAAATTCCCAGAAAAATTCTTGAAATTTGCAGTAACATTTAAAATCTCTTTATATCTTTCATATCCCGTAAAAATATTGAGAAATCTTATCAAATGTCATGAAATCCTTTAAAATTCTCACAGATTCATTTAAATATCAGAAAAATCTCTTGAAATCACTTAAAATTATTAGAAATCTTATAAAATTCCTTAAAATTTCAGAATAATATTTCAAATTCTTTAAAACCTCATTAAACTCTTACAAAGCTTTTAAAAGCCCTTAAAATTTCACGAAATATCTTAAAATCCCATTCAATTCCACCAAATCGTTTGAATATCCTAAATATCTCTTGAATTTCGTAAAAATCACTTAAAAATCCTTAAAAATGCACGTAAAAACCTTCTAAATCGTTAATCTCTAAAATTTTTTAGCAACCTCTAGAAATTTCTCTACTCTTAAAATCTCTTAAAATCATTACAAATATTACAAAAGTCTTTATAAAGTTTTAAATTCCTTATTTAAATCCCCAAAAATACATATTTTTAAAAATCATAAAAGTACCTGCAAGTCCGATTGAAATATGATCAAAGTCGCGAAAAATTCCATAAAATTCCCAGAAACTTTTTGAAATTCTTTAAAATTCTACGATAACATGTAAAATACCGCATTATCTCCCATAAAATCTTTAAAAATTCCATAAAATTCCCAGATTTTGAATGTACCTATTTTGAGTTTAGACTCGTGACAAAATGATTATTAACGAAACCAAATTCAAAATTTTAAATTCATTTCACGTGGAATTTACGATGCGACAAATATCGATTGTCGAAAATCACTATCGATATTTACGCGACGAATCAGGAATGCGGAATAGGTGTTACGATATTTCGACTTCAACTCAATCATCTTTTTAGAATAGATCATTGAATTTGAAGTAAAAGTAGCAATTCTTTTTGCTGTGAATCTTAAAATAATTATTTTCGATAAAGAAATACACTTATAAGAAAGTAATCTCTTAAATTACAGTTTAGTTTGATTAATCGCAAATAGTTTGCATCATTGAGCATTTCCTTCCTGCTGAAGGTGTCCCAGTGAATTATTAGTGTTCTTTGCACGAAATGGCGATGCATCCGGGATTGATATAAGAATGAAAGAGTAGTCGTGTTCCGATTGGCGCCGATTAGAGTCAACGTCGCTAAATTGGATGTGTCATTTGTACGTGCAGTGGCAATAAGCGGATATCCGATGTCACAAAGCCGCTTCTCTTTTTATTTTGCATAACTGCATAAAATGAATCAGAAGTAAATTACATATCTAGAGCGGATAGAATTGTTTCAGAGATGCGTGGCAAGCTTGTTATGTACAAATATTGATGTTATGATAGCTGCTAATGTAGTTTACTGAAAAAAATTTTTATGACTTGATAAGGAAGTGCCATAAAAATACTGATGCTGTGTAACCTCTTTTTTTAGTTTCATAAAATTATGTTCTATACAACAGCTCTACAAAGTATCTCCAAATTTTAGATTAAAAAACTCTCATCACCCTAAAACGTCAATTTTTAACGGAATAGTTTACTTTTCAATCAAAAATATGGATTATCAACTAAATATTGAAGTGAAAGACGAAAAAGGGGAACTGTGAAGCTAGTAATATGCATTAAACATAAATAATTGCATACATTTTTCCAAAAAATGTAAAACAACTATTTCTCCCTTTTTTGTCTTTGTTGGTGGAGTAATCGCGAATGACTCGTGAGTTTATAGGTCCAAGTAAGATTTTTTTTTGCAATGGTTTTCGCACATAATAGCTGGTCGGCAATACGCATAAACGCACCCATAGTTCGTTAGTTTAAACACGTATATACAACTATACACACATCTAGATCTACGTGTTAATAGAAATCCCGGCGAGGCGATAAAACATTGCGGTGTGTTAACACTATTTACGTCCTGCTTGCCTGGTACAACGGTGATCAAGACGTTTGCGCAAATCGCGTGTCGTGGGCACGCGTACTGACGCTTTTCTGATGCTCTTTGTCTGGACGTCTTTCCATGATAGCAAAACTAAACGTGCGCCAACGTGCGCGTACAATGACCGAGAATCGGAACCGTGAAGTAACCGTATACTATAATCAAGAGTGATGGCATTGAAGATGTAGATGAATTTGTATTCTATTTCTGCGGAGACTTTATACTTTCATTTAAGTCATTAAAAAACCACTGAACAAGCAGTCAACTTCCTAAGGAGCTTTGACCCTCAAGAGTATCACGTATCCATTCTAAAAAGATGATTGAGTCGAAGTCGAAATATCGTAACGTATATTCCGCACTCCGCATTTGGTTTCGTTAATAATGACTGTGTCACGAGTTTAAACACGAAATACATTGAAGATCTAGGAATTTTATGGAATTTTTAAAGATTTCATGGAAGATAATAGGATTTTAAATGTTATCGAAGAATTTAAAAGAATTTTAAGAAGTTTCTGGGAATTTTTAGAATTTTTCAGGAGACTTTGACCAAATTTCAATCGGACTTTTTCGAGGTACTTTTATGAAATTTATAATATGTATTCTGTGGGATTTAAACAAGGAATTTAAAACTTTACAGGGAATTTTATTCAGGGATTTCAAAAGCTTTTTTTGGTTTTTAAAAGATTTTGTAGAATTTACAAAGATTTTGAAGGTTTTCATCAAATTTTAAGAGTGTTAAAAAATCTGTACGTTTTTTAAGGGTTTTCAAGAAATTTTTCGATTTTTAAAAAGATATTGTGGAATTTTTATGGAATTTATGGAGTTTTATGAGATTTCTAATAATTTACATAAAAGTATTTGAAGAGATTTTTCTGATTTTTAAAAGATTTTGTGTAATTTTAAAGGATTTCATGGAATTTGATAAGAATTCTAATGATTTTAAGGGATTTTAAATGTGAAGGAATTTCAAGAAGTTTCTAGAAATTTTTAGAGATTTTCATGAATTTCAAGAGATTTATTAGAGTTTGTTATTGATTTTAACATAAATTTCAAGAGATTAATGATTTTGAAGGTTTTGATGTGCATTTTTAACGATTTTTAAGTGATTTATACGAAATCCAAGAGATTTTTAGGATATTAAAACGATTTTGTAGAATTGTTTGGGATTTTAGCATATTTCGTAAAATTTTAAGGGATTTTAAAGAACTTGAAATATTATTCTGATATTTTAAGGAATTTTATATGATTTATAATAATTATAAGTGATTTCAAGAGATTTGTCTGATATTTAAATGATTTTGTGAGAATTCTAAACGATTTCATTTTACCATGGATTTCAAGAGATTTTTAGGATATTAAAACGATTTTGTAGAATTGTATGGGATTTTAGGATATTTAAATGATTTTGTTAGAATTTTTTAGGATTTCATGGAATTTGAAGATATTTCTAATACTTATAATGCATTTTAAAGGATATAAAGGGAGAATTGAATTATTATCATTGAATTTAAAAGAATCTGAAGAAGTTTCTGAAAATTTTAACAGATTCTCACGAATTTCAAGCGATTTCGCAGGTTTTCAAATGTTTCTTGGAATTTTTAGAGATTTTCACAAAGTTTAACATAGATTGTAAGAGATTAGAGATATAAAATATTATAAATTATATAATATTGAAAAATAAAGGAAATGCGCGCGCTCGTTCTTGTTTTGTAAATTTCCCCTTTGTACTCATCATATTTTGTAAATAGATTTATATATAAAAAAACCTATTTCAAAAGTGATGAAAACTTTCTAAGAAAGCCCAACTCGATGAAATGAGGACACATTTTACATTACATCACGGCAAAAACCTACTTTTGTAACACTCGTGAAATTAAGATCAGACCAAAACAACAGACAATTAATCCATCGAAATCTGATAGCGGTTTTCGCTACCGTTTAAAATCGCCTTGACCTATTTCAACTATTGTGCAAAAGTAGCTCCGCCAGAAGCAAGAGTCATATAACGGATCTATTGTCGAATTGTGGTCGAATTTCTGAACTACATATGTGGATATATGACCCAGTGCCTGTGTTAGGCTGTTACGATCAGCTACCTAATAGGATTGGAATTCAAAGGCACTGGTAGCCCTCTAGCTATAGATATATTGTGCTTAAGTTTCATAGCCATATAGCCTAAGTGTTCAGGTGTTCACTGTAAAGTGAACATCAACATCGTCCCCTACTTGATTCTTGAACCGTGAATATTAAAGGATGGAATTTCGACGAAATCGAGGATGAAGCCCTGCAGGTAGCTCATCGAAGAAGATGAGTCTCGTGAGTGACCAAGCTACTCGCGAGAATATTCATCTTCTTCTTGTAGATGTTGGTTAGTGTGCTAATCATTGGGATACCGTTACCCTGCGTTATCCTGCTGGGAATCTTCGTATTCAAAGTCTCGAACTGATCATATTCGCTCTCGTGAGTCTCGTGACTGAGTATGAGGATAAAGTGGAAAAAGGATCGCTTAGGTTGTTGTAGAAGGCGATATTGATAACGGATGTTCTTCAATTTTTATATCTGCTTCTCTCCTCTTCTCCAGAGCAAAATGTAACTAATGTATGCTCTCTTAATCTGAATCAGTGATAAGTATACCACTAATAAACCAGTGAATGTCACGCTCTCTATCAGCAAAATTTCGCTCATTGGAATTAGTGGTATACTTATCACTGTTTCAGATTAAGAGAGTGAGTAACTTTAATTATCAATTGTCTCGGAATATAAGGAACTTCTAAATTAGGAGTCAAACGTTATTGTTAGTGTTCTAAGAATTTCAGACTGAAAATGTTTAGGTCCTATGCATTGGTTATTGCTATTTCCTATATACATATATTAAGTCTACATACAATACAATATCTTTGTTCTTTCTGCTCGTGAATAGCTCGTTTCGAAAGCAAGGAACTATTAAATCCAACGATATGAAACTTTAAAAGCGATACCAGGAAATTCGCGTGGGTGGTCGGCGCGGAGGCCATCCCCTTGAGTTTTGCACCTCGCTGTTCGTTTGGACCGCGGGATATCCGCGCATGAATGGTATTACATATATTTGGTCGATGGGACAGCAAGACACCACCAGGTCTCTTCATTAAGCTGCGCGTGTATTGCGCCTTGCGCCACAACGCTTGTCGTCCGTGCGACAAGTCGCGCAGACGTAATGTCACGTGTGTATCCGGAGAACAGAATGCTTTAACGACGTAACCCCATCAAAAACGAGCGCTAACTTATATCTGGACTAATCCCTAATTTCCATTTTAAACTCCTTCAATCAGCGAAGATCCCAATTCAAACAAAAAGCAATTAAAAGTAATGCGCGTTACATACAGTGAAAAAGATCTACAGGAATTTTGCGCAGTGTTTCTTTTTCAATTCCAGATAAAATAATAAAGATGAACATGTCACCATAAACATCTCCTTAGCATAAATTAGACGAATTAAAATTTGTAAATGGTATAGTTAAAGTTTATCTGAATTACACCTATTTACAGTACGCAGTACTCCCCTTCATAAATTAAGAAATTATGTTCTCTGGTCGTAATTCAAGATCTCAGTTGTAATTCTCATTCGATGAAAATCACGGAAGAAGCGGTTTAGATTTGCTCAAATGTAGATTGCAATGGATAGTATATATGTATGTGGAATATATGTATGAGGAATATAGGTATACATATTTAACTACATAGTTCAATGAGATGGAACGGCATCTTTTCGTTTCAACTAGCCTAGAGATTATCACACGTTATGTTTATATTTGCGTATATATAACTATTACAAACATTCAGAACACACATCCGTGTTGAGTGTAATGTTGTGTAATGATACGTTCTGATAACGGCTCAACATTTTGTAACACCGGAGCACAACACGTGAAACCATTCGAGCGTGCTCAGAAACTCTGTAAAATTGTTTCGTTACTTATTATATCTTAAAAAGAGAATTTAACCGGGTAATCGAGTCTACAATTGTACTACATTACAGAAGTTATTCCGTGGATTTTAAACGGTTTCTCATTATTTGAATTTCTTGAAGAATAATGCTGGATTAACAAAAGGTACAAATTTAAATTTAAGGGCAAATATCAAACTATGACGTCACGAATTACCGACCGGACAATGTATGTATTTCTTTACCACCTTCTTATGTTTAAACTAAGTAAAATATCTCGTTGAAAATTTGAGAGATAAAAGAAAATATATTAGCCGACCGCTATCTGGTAACTTGGAGCTCATATTTTGCATTAAAAATATATTTTTCATCAATTTTCCATGTCCAGTGTCCACTATAGCAGACCATATGATGATTTACCAGGATTTACAAAGATTATGTGGTCTGCTATAGTGGACGTACATGGAAAATTGATGAAAAATATATTTTTCATGCAAAATACTAGCTTCAAGAGACCAGACAGCAATCGGTTAATATATTTTCTTTCATCTCTCAAATTTTCAACGAAATATTTTACTTAGTTTCTATTCTAAATAGATGATTGAGTCGAAGTCGAAATATCGTAACGCCTATTCCGCATTCCTCATTCGTCGCGTAAGTATCGATAGTGATTTTCGACAATCGATATTTGTCGCATCGTAAATTCCGCGTGAAATGAATTTAAAATTTTGAATTTGGTTTCGTTAATAATCATTTTGTCACGAGTCTAAACTCAAAATAGGTACATTCAAAATCTGGGAATTTTATGGAATTTTTAAAGATTTTATGGGAGATAATGCG
>UCOH01012442.1:0-13891 GCA_900474275.1 Synergus japonicus | reverse complement strand
GAACTGCTTTGAAATTTCTTAAAAGCCAATGCAACCTCGTAAATCCTTTGAAATGCTTTAATTTCTTAAATTAAGGGCATGTATTACTTACCCGATCCCTACCTTACCGACATTTTTTTGTCTGCAAAGTTACGTCTACATTTATTCAGATATAAAATTGAAAATTTCTAAAATTGTTGCTAAAGCATTAAGGCACGTTTATCTGGTCTTAAATTTTTGTAAAAATGAAAAAAAATGTTTTGCAAAAAAATTTTTTTTAAATGTCAATATTTAGGACCAGACAAACGTATCTTAAGGCTTAAGCTTCAAATATAGAAATTTTCAATGTGATATCTCAATAAATGTAGACGTAGCGTTACAGAGAAAAAAATGTCGGTAAGGTAGGGATCGGGTAAGTAATACATGCCCTTAACTTATAATCCTATGAAATTTCATAAATTGCTAAACTTATTTAATATCTAATGCAATTTCGTAAAATGCCTTAAAATTTCTGAAATTAACTTAATAAGAGTTCTTCTATATTTTATTAATTTACCAGTCCAACAAAGTCGGCATTTTCCTTTAGATTATTCAGTATCTTTTCTCCTATGTTCAAGTTTTCTGTTGAACCCAAATATACCTTTGGTCCTTTTATTATCTTATTCTCTATAGTGACTGTAGATTTATTCTGAAAAATACAATATCATTAAGGTTTGTGAGGGCATGTATTACTTATCCGATCCCTACCTTACCGACATTTTTTTCTCTGTAACGCTAAGTCTACATTTATAAAGATATCAAGTTGAAAATTTATAAAATTAAAGAAAATATGCTAATGTATGTTTGTCTGGTCTTAAATTTTTGCAAAAATAAAAAAAAATTTTGTAAAATTTTTTTTTAAATGTCAATATTTAGGACCAGACAAACGTACCTTAAGGCTTTAGCTTCAAATATAGAAATTTTCAATGTAATATCTCAATAAATATAGACGTAGCGTTACAGAGAAAATAATGGACGGTAAGGTAGGGATCGGGTAAATAACAGATGCCCTTAATATCAGCCTTATTTCGTTATTAATAAATAAATTAATTAATTAAGAACTATTAATAAACGAAATCCTAAAGATTGGACAATATAAGACAGATCTAATTGGAAATTACAATTAGGTAATTAAAAAACCTTACCTGGTTTGTCATTGCTATTTTTTTCGAACTAAGGAGGACTATTTTGCTTGCAGAATGCTTAAAGAATAAAAAAATTTAACTTTGCGCAATGCTTATAAGCGTCCTTCCTTAGGCGATTCTATTCATAACAAAATGTAATTATTAAATAGTGTGCGTCAAGCTGTGTCAACTTTACCACCAAATTTTCGATGAATATATAAATAATGAAAACAAATGTATATTTTCGCAGAATTTAATGATACAAAAGAAATATTTGAACATCAATTGATCGTCTTTTTAGTGCTTCAGAAATTATAAAAAATATATTGGTATAATATTCCAAATTTGATTCCTTTGAAATTTTCAAGATCATACTGAAGGCCTTAATTATTAATTTGAAAGTTGGAAAACTTAAAAATGAAATTTCACGTCGGAGCGGATAAATTTACAAGTTTCGGGAATTTGTGTCCGAACCAAACAGTTTCATTCCGATCTAATCCGAAGGTTGTTTTTAATCCTTTTTAATCCTTTTTAATCTGTGTCTCAATTCCAAATTCAATTCGAATGAATCCGAAGATTACATTTTAATCATTTTTAATCCGTGACCCCTAATCCGAATGAATCCAAAACTAAACCGATCTCACATTTCAATCCGAACGGTCAATCCGAATGAATCCGAGCCTCATCAAAAAATATTTTTTAATCCTTTTTAATCCTTTCCAATCCGTCAGTCTCTACAAAGTTGAATCCGTATGAATCCGACTTTAAACCGAATGAATCCGATACCAAACCGAATGAATCCGATTCTAATCGGATTCACACGTCCAGACGAAAAATTTTTTTTGCACAATTTACAAACTGGTGGACCCCTAAATTTAACTAAAATTACAATTTCTATTTTGTAAATTTTGCAAAATTCTCTCTTCTCCCAAAAATTCTCTGTTTTTATAAGACTTTTGTAATAAATCATCTGGTCAAGTGTCAAGGGATTTAGTGGCTGATTGCCAGAATATTAATTATTATCAACAAATATACATTCATATATTAGTTGGTATAAATCAAATCTAATCAGAAATTACTTTCTATTAAACAGACTTACCTGCTCACACATTGTAATTTGTACTCTTGGAAATGCAGTTTTTCTCGAATAACAATTAAAGAATGATAAAGTTTATCTAAGGTGACGTATAAATATATATTTATTCCACCCACAATTCTATGTCTATGCGTTCCGAGGCGATAGACTTTTTTGCACACAAAGTTTCTATTTTTTTTATCTTTCTGTATATAATTGCTGATATAAATTGCGTAATTGTATGCAAGTCCTGATAAGCACTAAATAGAACAAAACCTTCCTAAACATTTTTTCAACTGCCTTCCCTAGCGAAAGCTTCGGATTGAAATTCAATCGGAATCAATCCGAATCATTCCGGAATTTGTATCCGGATCAAACGGTTTCAATCCGATCTAATCCGAAGGAAATTTTCATTCCGAATTAATACGAAACCCATTCAAAAGCAATCCGAATGAATCCGAACCCTACTAAAAATGCCAGATAGGGTCTGATAGAGACGGATAGGATAGGATTCGGAATTTCTTTGCATCTATCCGGATTTTTATATGGCTTTTGTCTCTGGCTTCAATTCTGGTTTTGAAATTCCGTGACAAGTTTATTACCTAGAAATATTACATAGAAACCTTATCAAATTCAATGAAATTCTTTAAAATTTTACAAAATCTTTTAAAAATGAGGGAAATCAATAAAATTACCTGACAAACTTTAAAATCCTTTAAACCCCATAAAATATTCTAAAACTCATGCAACTTTTAAAATTCGTGAAAACTTCTTAAAATTCTTATAGAAACTGCTTGAAATTCTGTAAATTATACGATAAAATTTAGTTTCTGAACGTCCTTATTGAAATCTATTAAAATTATTAAAAATCTCACGAAATTCCATGAAATTCTTAAAATTCTATAAAATCTTCTAAAATATCACAAAATTTCACAAAATTCTCTAAAATTCTACAAAATATTTTTGAAATTATTAAAATCTGACTTTCTTAAAATTCTCTAAAAGCTCTTTGAAATCTTTTAAAATTCGTAAAGATTTCTTAAAAATCTCAAAAACCTCTTGAAATCCTCTAAAAATCCACAAAAACCATTACAAATTATAAATATCTTGAAATCCAAGTTAAAATGAGCAAAAAACTCTAAAAATACATAACTAAAACTCTTGGAATTTTTCAAGATTTATAATCTCTTAAAAACATTAGAAATCTTATCAAATTCCATGAAATTCTTTAAAATTTTACAAAATCTTTTAAAAATCAAAGAAATGTCTTGAAACCCTTTAAAATTATTAGAAATATCAAAAAATTACGTAAAATTCCTCGCAATTTTTAGAAATCTTTTAAAATAAATCTTTTTAAATTTAAATTTAAATTTAAATTTTTAATTCCTTCAAACCCCCTGAAACTCCTTCAAGTCGTTTTAAATTCCTCAAAATTTCAAAAAAACCTTAAAAATCGCTTGAATTCGTTGGAATCTTTTATAATTATTTAAAAACTCTTAAAAATCCTCCTAATTTAAAAATATTTCGAATCCCTTAAAATTCTTTAAAATTTCTTAAAATTGCAATTTCACGAAGTCTTTTAATAATTAGAAAAATCTTTTGAAATACTTTTATGTAAATTATTAGAAATCTCATAAAACTCCATGAAATCCTTAAAAATTCCACAATATCTTTTAAAAATCGAAAAATTTCTGGAAAATCCTTCAAATTTGACGAAAACCTTCGAAATCTTTGTAAATTCTACAAAACATTTTAAAAATCATAAAAAGCTTTTGAAATTCCTCAATAAAATTCCCGATATAGTTTTAAGTTCCTTATTTAAATCCCACAAAATACAAATCCTTTAAAATTCTCATAAACTCATTTAAATATCAGAAAAATCTCTCGAAATCAATTCAAATTATTAGAAATCTCATAAAACTCCTTAAAATTTCAGGATAATATTTCAAATTCCTTAAAACCTCATAAAACTCTTACAAAGCTTTTAAAATTACTTAAAATTTCACGAAATATCCTGAAATCTCTTAAAATTCTACAACAATTTACAAAATCAGAAATCTTTTGAAATCCACGTTACAATTCATGAAAATCTCTAAAAATTCCTAGAAAACTCTTGAAATTCTTTTACATTTAAAATCACTTAAAATCATTAGAAATCTTATCAAATTCCATGAAATCCTGTCAAATTTCACAAAATCTTTTAAAAATCAGAAAAATGTCTTGAAATATTTTTATGGAAATTATTAGAAATCTTTGTAAATTCTACAAAATCTTTTAAAAATCATAAAAAGCTTTTAAAATTCCTCAATAAAATTCCCTATAAAGTTTTAAATCGCACAGAATACATTTTGAAAATTTTAGAAACCGATTTTCTGTAAAAAAAAGTAAATTAATTAAAATAAACTAATTTTATTTTATTAATAATATTTCTTTAAAATAATTTAATTAATAATTTTTTTCAGCCTAAGTTAATATTATAATATTGTATGTTTTTCGAGAATTTATGCGAATTAACATTTTTTCACATTTTCTACGTAGAAAATTAATAATATAATTATTTATTAATAATAATGGAGTGTAATTATTAATAATGCCTATAAACACATAATTAAATATATTCTAATCTATAAAACTTGTATTTATTCTTTATTAATTAGTATTCTAACATTAAGTTACCCTCAATCGGTAACGTCGAAATCTTTATATATTAAAATCTTATTTGGGAGATTTCAGAGCATTATTTCCATAAGAGTTTTACTGAAATTATTGAAATTAATTTTTATCGATTAAGGGTATGTATTACTTACCCGATCCCTACCTTACCGACATTTTTTCTCTGTAACGCTACGTCTACATTTACAAAGATATCAAATTGAAAATTTATAAAATTAAAGAAAATATGCTAATGTATGTTTGTCTAGTCTTAAATTTTTGTAAAAATAAAAAAAAATGTTGAAAAAATTTGTTTATTTAAAATGTCAATATTAAGGACCAGACAAACGTACCTTAAGGCTTTAGCTTCAAATATAGAAATTTTCAATGTGGTATCTCAATAAATGTAGACGTAGCGTTACAGAGAAAAAAATGTCGGTAAGGTAGGGATCGTGTAAGTAATACATGCCCTTAAAGTAAGTGAAAAATTGTGATATAATTGATATACATGATGTAAGTAATAAAAAAAATGATAAAAATTTTCAAGGTATTTTATTTTAATGTTACTTTCGCGGTAATGTTACCGAGAACGAGAATATTACCGCGGTAATATTACTCACTAAAAACTCGTGCCAAAAGGGTCGTAGGCCCCGTAGCGCTTTCGCTCATTGAATTCCCACTACTCGCTTCCCCCTCTTTCGCCGCAGTAGCGATGCTGAGTCAAAAGGACGCGACGCGCGGAAGCAGGTAGTTAGTTCTCTTCCATCTCTCGTAGTGCAAACAGTGATTGAGTGTTTCTCTCCGTAGTGTGGACGCCATTTTTCTGTGCAACTTTCTAGTGGTGGAAGTTTATAATAAGTGATTTGTGAGTTAGGAAATTTATTTCTGAACTGCGCCCTTTCTTTTTCGACATTCCTTGTCCTTATTTCCTGACAGTGTTGACTGACGAAACAAGACTAAAACAACATGGCCCGAAGTAGTAAGTATGTCGATGAACCTTACGTACGAAGCTCTCCGTGGCGAAGAGGAACTTTATGTTCCTCAAATGGTTTCTGACGTTTCCCAAAACTTGACTGAGACAGGAACGAAGACGGAAACTAGCGGGTATAAACGAAAATTGGACTCCTCTTTATCATCAGTTCGGGTAAAGAGACGACGATTACGACAGACTTAAAAACATTTGACTGAAAAAATAGTTTTTTTTGACACTTTTGTATCGACAAGGTTGCTTCCAACTGCCCAGATTAATTTTAGTTATATAATTTTAATGTAATTAAATTTTTAGATATAAGTTTTTTTTTTAGATTCTAGGTATTTACGAAATTGACAAGGTTGCTTCCAGCAACCGCCCAATTTTATACTTTTGGTGGGCTTTAATTAAAAAATAGTCCATCATTGTATAACTCTGGGTGGAGCTGCGAAAAATCATCAAATTCTGGAGAAGGCAGATTGGAAGAAAATCAAACATAGGTCTGTTCATTTATCCTTTAAGTTTAGTATAAACATCTTGTATTGTATAATTTAAATTGATTTTTATCCCAAATAAATATAAATCAAATGAAGTTTGTCCTTTCCTACCAGAGATTTTTTTAAGTGAATCGAATTTCGTGATTCGATTCAGCAAAAACTAATGAGAGTGGCAGAGATAGGCAGATCTGTTTCTCTGTTACTCTCGTGAGTTTCTGCTTTACGCCGATAGAAAGATATAGAGAACTGGATATTAAAACAGATATAAGCGAATTAAGATTGACAAGACGATAGAAAGGGATAGACAGGTTTATACAAATAGAAAGAGACAAAGAATTGGGGATTGAAAGAGATAGGCGTTGATGTGGATTGAGAGGGAGATAGAAAGGTATAGGAAAGAGGAAATTCAAAGAGATAAGCATGAATTTGGATTTAAATGGGGATAGAAACGAATTAAGATTTACAAAGAGCTAGAAAGAGATAGAAAAGTATAGGTGAGAGAAAGGAAGGAATAGAGAAGTGGAGATTGAAAAAAATAGGAGAGAATGTTGATTGACAAGGTGATAGAAAGAGATAGACAGGAATAGGCCAGAGATAGACAGGGATAGAGAAGTTGTAAGATATAAATGTTTATTGAAAGTAAAAGAGGTACATGTTTACGCTGGGGTGGCCCGCAACAGACTGTATTAGTTCAGTGATGACGTATAGGGGCCCTAATGGCGTTAGTGTCGCATTTTTAAAAATATAAGTAAATTCCCTACAAAGTGAGGATAGAAAGAGACGGTAGCAATCTTAATTAAAAATGGGGATAGAAATACATAGACTTGAAAAGACGACATGTAGATAGATAAATGCAATTTGAAAAAGATAGACGTGGTTGTAGATTGAAGTGGAAATAGAAAGGAATAGAGAAGTTGGAATTGAAAGAGGTAGAAAAAAATTGTGATTGATATGGTGATAGAAATAGATAGACAGGAATAAGTCAGAGATAGAAAGGAATTGAAAAGTTAGGATGGAAAGTGATAGGAGCAAGTTGAGATAGACAAGGAGATAGAAAGAGATACACAAGAATTGATCAGAAACAGGAAGGAATACAGAAGTGGGGATTGGAAGAGATAAGAGAGGAAGGTGATTAATAAGGAGATAGAAGGTGGTAGACTGGGATGTATAAAAAATAGAAAGAGATAGATAAGTGGGGATTGAAAGAGATAGGCAAGCATAGAATCGAAACAGGAAGGAATAGAGAAGTGGGGATAGAAAGAGATATAATGGAATAGGCGAGAGATAGATGAAGATAGAGAAAGGAGGATTGAAAGAGATAGGTGTATATGTGGAATGAAATAGAGATAGAAAAAAATAGAGAAGTGGAGATTAAAAGAGATAAAAGCGAATTCAGTTTGAGAATGAGATAGAGAGGGACAGACAGGTATATACGGATATAGAAAGAGATAGATAAGTGGGGATTGAAAGAGATAGGAGAGAACGATAATTGACAAGGAGATAGAAAGGGATTGACGTTAATAGAAGAGATAGAGAGGAATAGTGAAGTGTGAATTGAAAGAGATAAGAGAGAATTGAGATAGACAAGCAGATAGATAGGGTCTAGAATAGATAAGAATGAACAAGAATAGAAAGGGATAGAAAAGAATAGATGACTAATAGGAAGGAATAGAGAAGCGGAGAAGTATAGACAAGAAATAGTAAGGAATAGAGAAGTGGGAATTGAAAGAGATAGGGGTTGATGAGATAAGTGTGGATATGGATTGAAGTGATGATAGAAATGGATAGAAAGGGATAGAGAACTGAAGATTAAAAAAGATAAAAGCGAATTGGAACCTTTGCAAATCCATGAAATCAATTGAAATTCGTGAAAATCTCTTAAATTTTTTGTAAACTTCTTGAGATTCTTTTAAATTCAATGATAATAATTCGAATCCCTTTTATATATTGTCTAAAATCCATTAAAATTATTAGAAATATCTTCAAATTCCATGAAATCCTTAAAATTTCAAGAAAATTTTTCAAACAGATAAATTTTCTGAAATCCACGTTTAAATTCATGAAAATCTTTAAAAATTCCTAGAAACCTTTTGAAATTCCATGACAAACTTTAAAATCTCTTAAAATTCCCAGAAAAATTCTTGAAATTTTACGGTAACATTTAAAATCTCTTTATATCTTTTATATCCCTTAAAAATATTACAATCTTATCAAATTCCATGAAATCTTTAAAATTCTCACAAATTCATTTAAATATCAGAAAAATCTCTCGAAATCACTTAAAATTATTAGGAATCTCATAAAATTATTAGAAATATCTTCAAATTCCATGAAATCCTTAAAATTTCAAGAAAATTTTTCAAACAGATAAATTTTCTGAAATCCACGTTTAAATTCATGAAAATCTTTAAAAATTCCTAGAAACCTTTTGAAATTCCATGACAAACTTTAAAATCTCTTAAAATTCCCAGAAAAATTCTTGAAATTTTACGGTAACATTTAAAATCTCTTTATATCTTTTATATCCCTTAAAAATATTACAATCTTATCAAATTCCATGAAATCTTTAAAATTCTCACAAATTCATTTAAATATCAGAAAAATCTCTCGAAATCACTTAAAATTATTAGGAATCTCATAAAATTACTTAAAATTACAGGATAATATTTTAAATTCCGTAAAACCTCGTAAAACTTACAAAGCTTTTAAAATCCTTTCTCTCTAAACTTGAATTAGTGAAATTTAACTGATTACCAGTCAAATTCCACTGATTTTCAGTGAAAAATCTACTGGAAATCAGTGAAAAATAACTGAAATTTTTAGTAGTTTAGTGAAGATGACTAAAAATTTCAGTGACTTTTCACTGATTCTCAGTGAATTTTCATTAATTAAAATCGTGAGAAAAGGAGTCACTGAAAATCAGTGGAATTTGACTGATTCAATTTTAGAGAGTAAAAATTTCACGAAATATCCTAAAATCTCATACAATTCTACAAAATTGTTTTAATATCCTAAAAATCTCTTGGATTTCGTAAAAATCACTTAAAAACATTAAAAATTAACACAAAAACCTTTAAAATCATTAATTTCTTGACATTCATGTTAAAATTAGTGAAAATCTCTAAAAATTTCTAGCAATCTTTTGAAATTCCTTTTCTTCACATTAATAATCCCTTAAAATTATTAGAAATTTTATCAAATTCCATGAAATACTTAAAAATTTCAAAATATCTTTTAAAAATCTAAAAATTTATTGAAAACCCTTAAAATTTGACGAAAACCTTAAACATCGCTTGAATTCGTCGAAATATTTTAAAATTCTTTAAAAACTCTTAAAAATCCTCATAATATAAAATTAAAAATTTTTTAAATATTAATATTTAAAATATTTAGAATCGCTTACAATTCTTAAAATTTCTTAAAATTGCATGAATTCCTTTAAAATTTCACGAAATATCCTGAAATCTCTTAAAATTCTACAACAATTTACAAAATCAGAAATCTTTTGAAATCCACGATACAATTCATGAAAATCTTTAAAAATCCCTAGAAAACTCTTGAAATTCCTTCACATTTAAAGTCACTTAAAATCATTAGAAATCTTATCAAATTCCATGAAATCCTTTCAAATTTCCCAAAATCTTTTAAAAATCAGAAAAATCTCTTGAAATACTTTTATGTAAATTATTAGAAATCGAAAAATTTCTTGCAGTTCCTTGAAATTTGACGAAAACCTTCGAAATCTTTGTAAATTCTAAAAAATCTTTTAAAAATCTAAAATAAAATTAAATTTAAATTAAAATTCTACGATAAAATTGAAAATCCCATTACCTCCCATGAAATCTTTAAAAATTCCATAAAATTCCCTTAAAATTCCTAGATTTTCAATGTATTTCGAGTATAGATTCCTGACAAAATAATTATTAATGGAAGCAAATTTAAAATTTTAAATTAAATTCACATTTGTAATTTACGATTCAATTATCATCTTTTTAGAATAGATAATATTATAATAAATTAAATTTTCCCAGTCAACAAACGAAATTTTCTTTATTAAGCTTCTATTACGCCCTTTACAAATAACTTTTGTCCCTTTACCCTCCAAATGATATTGTAGATTCAAGTTTCATTAAAGAAACAAATATCATGCACATTTCAGTTATTTCGACCAGTCATAGCGAAGATCTTTGGTAAAAGCAACTCTTTGAAGTTCAACTTTGCTTAATTTGTGTGCAGCCGTTTGTGGCATTTTGTCTATAAATATCACACCGCCTCGAAGAAGTTTGCTGTCACCGAGAGTAGAAGACAATTTGATAAGTTCTTCTGCTGTCACCTGCAAATGAGATAAAAACGTCTTGAAATTGGATAGATATCTTAGAATTTGGATAGATAAGACAACTGCTATTGAAGTTCAAATAGATCATAATAATCTTATTATCTGAAGTTTACCTGGGAGAGTTTGTCCTTCACCACAAAAGCAATGGGATGTTCGCCATCTTTAAAATTTGGAACGCCTACGACAGCAGCATATTTAACACCAGGATGTTGCAAAAGAACATCTTCGATTTCCAAAGGCGCAATCAACTCATTTTTATACTTTATCATGAATTTCTTTCTGTCAACAAGGTATATTTTGCCCTCCTCGTCGTAATATCCAATATCGCCTGTGTGAAACCAGCCTGTTTTCAAAATTAGTATTTTAATTTCCAAGGAAACTTATTCTGTTGAATAATTGGTAATAATTATTTTGACAGGAATCTATACTTGAAATACATTGAAAATCTAGGAATTTTAAGGGAATTTTATGGAATTTTTAAAGATTTTATGGTAGGTAATGGGATTTTAAAAGTTGTGGTAGAATTTTAAAGAATTTCAACAAGTTTCTAGGAATTTTTAGAATTTTTCACGACTTTGATCAGATTTTAATTGGACTTCAAGGTAATTTTAAGACTTTTAAAATATGTATTTTGTGGGATTTAAATAAGGTACTTAAAACTATATCGGGAATTTTATTGAGGAATTTCAAAAGCTTTTTATGATTTTTAAAAGATTTTGTAGAATTTACAAAGATTTCGAAGGTTTTCGTCAAATTTTAAGGAATTTCAAGAAATTTTTCGATTTCTAATAATTTACATAAAAGTGTTTCAAGAGATTTTTCTGATTTTTAAAAGATTTTGGGAAATTTGAAAGGATTTAATGGAATTTGATAAGATTTCTAATGATTTTAAGTGATTTTAAATGTGAAGGAATTTCAAGAGTTTTCTAGGGATTTTTAAAGATTTTCATGAATTGTAACGTGGATTTCAAAAGATTTATGATTTTGTAAATTGTTGTAGAATTTTAAGAGGTTTCAGGATATTTCGTGAAATTTTAAAGGAATTTATGCAATTTTAAGAAATTTTAAGAATTGTAAGGGATTCTAAATATTTTAAATATTAATATTTAAAAAAATTTTAATTTTATATTATGAGGATTTTTAAG
This sequence comes from Synergus japonicus, assembly GCA_900474275.1. Classification (NCBI taxonomy): domain Eukaryota; kingdom Metazoa; phylum Arthropoda; class Insecta; order Hymenoptera; family Cynipidae; genus Synergus; species Synergus japonicus. The sequence goes on along the minus strand of UCOH01012442.1, from coordinate 2,074 downwards.
AGTTTTTAACAAATTTTAAAGGATTTCATGGAATTTGATGAAATTTCTAATAATTTTAAGGGATTCTAAATGAGAAGGAATTTCAAGAGGTTTCTAGGCAGTTTTAGAGATTTTCACTAATTTTAACATGGATTTCAAGAGATTAATGATTTTAAAGGTTTTTATGTGCATTTTTAATGATTTTTAAGTAATTTGTACGAAATTCAAGAGATTTTTAGGATATTAAAACGATTTTGTAAAATTGTATGGGATTTTAGGATATTTCGTGAAATTTTAAGTAATTTTAAAAGCTTTGTAAGAGTTTTATGAGGTTTTAAGGAATTTGAAATATTATCCTGAAATTTTAAGGAATTTTATGAGATTTCTAATAATTTCAATTGATTCCGAGAGATTTTTCTGATATTTAAATGAGTTTGTGAGAATTTTAAAGGATTTTATGGAATTTGTTAAGATTTCTATGTAATATTTTTAAGGGATATAAAATTGTTTTGAATTTGGTTTCGTTAATAATCATTGTGTCTTGAGTCTAAACTCAAAATAGGTATATTGAAAATGTAGGAATTTTAAGGGAGTTTTATGGAATTTTTAAAGATTTCATGGGAGATAATGGGATTTTAAAAGTTGTGGTAGAATTTTAAAGAATTTCAACAAGTTTCTAGGAATTTTTAGAATTTTTCACGACTTTGATCAGATTTCAATTGGACTTCAAGGTAATTTTATGACTTTTAAAATATGTATTTTGCTTAAAATTTCAGGATAATATTTCAAACTTCTTAAACCCTCATAAAACTCTTACAAAGCTTTTAAAATTACTTAAAATTTCACGAAATATCCTAAAATCCCATACAATTTTACAAAATCGTTTTAATATCCTAAAAATCTCTTGAAATCCATGTTAAAATCAGTAACAAACTCTAAAAAATCTCTTCAAATTCATGAAAATCTCTAAAAATTCCTAGAAACTTCTTGAAATTCCTTCACATTTAAAATCCCTTAAAATCATTAGAAATCTTATCAGATTCTATGAAATCCTTTAAAATTACACAAAATCTTTTAAAAATCAGAAAAATCTTTTCAAATAATTTTATGTAAATTATTAGAAATCTCATAAAACTCCATAAATTCCATGAAAAACTTTCAAATCTCTTTAAATTCCCAAAAATATTTTTGAAATTTTATGGTAAAATTTAAAATCTCTTTCTATCATTAATATCCCTTAAAAATATTAGAAATCTTCTCAAATTCAATGAAATCCTTAAAAATTTTATAAAATTTTTTTAAAATTCTACGAAAATTTTCAAAGTCATAAATCTTTAAAAATCCACGTTAAAATTCATGAAAATTTCGAAAAATTCCTAGAAACCTCTTGAAATTCCTTCAAATTTAAAATCCCTTAAAAATATTAGAAATCTTATCAAATTCCATGAAATTGTTTAAAATTTTACAAAATCTTTTAAAAATCAAAGGAACGTCTTAAAACCCTTTAAAATTATTAGAAATATCAAAAAATCTTTTAAAATAAATCTTTTTAAATTTAAATTTAAATTAAAATTTTTAATTCCTTCAAACCTCTTGAAACTCCTTCAAGTCGTTTTAAATTCCTCAAAATTTCAAAAAAAAACCTTAAAAATCGCTTGAATACGTCGGAATCTTTTATAATTACTTAAAAACTCTTAAAAATCCTTCTAATTTAAAAATATTTCGAATCCCTTAAAATTCTTTAAAATTTCTTAAAATTGCAATTTCACGAAGTCTTTTAATAATTAGAAAAATCTCTTGAAATACTTTTATGTAAATTATTAGAAATCTCATAAAACTCCATGAAATCCTTAAAAATTCCACAATATCTTTTAAAAATCGAAAAATTTCTTGAAAACCCTTCAAATTTGACGAAAACCTTCGAAATCTTTGTAAATTCTACAAAACATTTTAAAAATCATAAAAAGCTTTTGAAATTCCTCAATAAAATTCCCGATATAGTTTTAAGTTCCTTATTTAAGTCCCACAAAATACATATCTTAAAATTAATAAAAGTACCTTGAAGTCCAATTGAAATCTGATCAAAGTCGTGAAA